>VZRS01006892.1:331551-398924 GCA_013398055.1 Ifrita kowaldi
AAAAAAAAAAAATAATATCACATAAGGATCCATGTGATTTTTTTAAAGTACTTATTTTAGAGTTTATGATATATTGAATTTTGGTTAACAGGTGAGTTAATCTGGCAAAGTATTGTCTTAGTAGATCAAAGAATGTAAAGAAAGGTATTTCTGACTGACTGGTTCAATTAAATAGTACATTGAACTGTAGAATCTGAACCGAAAGAATTTTTTTTCCCACCAAGGCTTGCATATGCCCTGAAGTATTTTTGAAAAGCCTGTTTCATGCCGAGTGGCTTTTTGTTTAATGTCCCATGAAATTTAAATATATGATTAATATATTATAATGATTAATAAACTCTGTTATTGTCTGGGACTGTTCAATGACAATGATTTTATCATAAGAACTACTGAAAGAAGCGTTCAGAACTGTGCTTGCTCTATATCTTTTCACAAAATCCTTCTTTACAGTAGAGTGGAAATTGCATAAAGATGGGTAAAATGATCAAGTCTCTAAGTCTACTCTGGTTTGCTCACTGGAGAACAAGAGGCAAATCATTCACACTCAAGGGAAGGCTGCAGCCATGGAACCCAGCAAAGGATCCAGGCACAATGAAAGGGATGTGCCCTGCAGTCACATTGCAGCTTGGATAAAAATGACGAGAAGTTCACTTGATAGCTGTGCTTAGCAAGCTCAGCAGACACTAATGCCAGCTACTGAAGAGGATGCTGAAAGCAAAACTCACTTCCAAAGAGGTCTCCGCTTTGTGAGTTGTGCTGGTCCATCCTTCTTCATTGCCAGTGCTGCCTGCCTGCCTCCACCTCACAGAGTTGTGTATTAAAATGTTGTGCATGATGTCAATCTTTTGAACTTACATACAATACGTACCTTTACTGTAGAGTATCTGACAATATCTTCATTCTGATGTCTTTATATGGGTCTGTGGAAACTGCACTAATCAAAAAATATCTGCTGGTTTACACATGAGTGACACACATAGAAGGAGTGGATATGATTTGTATTATGATCACAATCATATATAGTAGTTTTCAAACTATAAACTCTTAACATTTTTAGCAAAATTCAATATCGCAATGTTTATTATTATTGGCCTTTGTAGTCCTGGTCCAATATCACTGCAAGTGCTCTCCTCTGCCTTTCCAGACTTCCAGACTTCATCCCTAGCACTGCCATCCTTCCAATTCCCCATTTTTCCCTGAAAGGCCAGAGGTTACAGAAAACCCGATTTCTGTTGTAGTCGGATACTTGTATTGCACTGCCGAATATGGGAGCCCAGAACCAGGGGTTTCTAGGACAGCCCTGACCCAAACAGTGCATCAGTGCTTAGCAGGAGATAGCCATGAAGACCCTTTCCAGCTTGTTCAGACAGAGTAGGCCTGCTCCTCACAACTGCCTGCCTGGGTAGCCTGGCTGGGTGAGGGTGAAGGGAAACTGTGGAACTTTTCCACTGAGCCATTTCCATTAAGGCACCAGACTGGGGAGCCATTGCAAGCCCCCACAACACAGAGGAGTTGCTGGTCTAGTTCAGACTGCACAACCAGGAAGCAATAGTGGATTAAAGATGCTTTTGTCTCCTCACATTCTTCTTGAATGTACCCAGCTCAGCTACGGTACGACTGTGGGTTTAGTCCATTGAATTTGTATCAGAACAAAGAATGGTTGCCAACTAATCATTTAAAGACTAGGCAGACTCTGGGATCGAGGCAGACAAAAGCTCTCCAGTGATCTTTATATACCTAGGTACCAGAATCGAACTGCTCATTAATCTTTCTCTAGAACAACCCTGTAGTGTGACCTACATCTTACTTGTGCTAATAATGTTTCTGTATATTTTGCTTTATTTCACGAATCCTGTGCTGAAGACTTTAGTGTTAATAAAATGTACAGTTACATTATTTTTGATTGCATCATTTGTGGTGCATTGTTTTAGAGGCAAGTTACACAAAAGAGAATCATTTCATTACTGATAAGAGTGTTTTGACCTCTTTAGTTGAGGAAACAGGAGAGTGTTTGAACCCCAGGCCCCTGGGTATAGCAAAACCCTGTCTCAGCCTAAAGCTATCTACTGTGAGAGTGGAGTCTGCACCTTGGAGATGTTCTTTGAGACCTTGGGTGTCCTTTTAAGCCTCTGGCTGAATAGCAAGTGTTGAATGAACACAGCAGTGGAATACCTGAAATTAATGTAAGTCATGTTAACATATAAAAGAAAAAATGCTGCAATTGAAATTAGGTCTGTCCTTGAATGGCAACTGATTTGCAAACAAATGGAGAAAAATGTCCACCTAATTCTGGTGCAGAGGCCTCTCTGCATGAATTTTGTTGAAAGCTGGTTTTGCAGGAATGAATCTTTCAAATGAAATTGCAAATGTTTTTCCAAAGTCTTTACAATTTTGCTCAACCCTGCATATTACCTGATCTGTAAACCGGAAAATTAACAAACCAAATCATAATGTTTATACCTAAAATTAGTCTCTATTAAAATTTTATAGAGTATTTAAGTTCTTCTAACTTTTTAGAAGTTGTTAAAGTCTTCCCCCAATGGTACTAAGTAATTTTATGTCTATCTTGTGTCTTTAACAGAAGAGACATGTTTACAGTTGTCCATTTCTCTTAGACTTAAAATATTATATCTAAGTCTAAACACAGTTTGGAACCAGCTCTCTTCAGACATTACAAAAACCCCCAACATTTAATGCTATAGCAACTTCATTCGGGAAGCAGGTTGCTTAACTCAAGCAGACTGTGGTGCATGGATTTTTACATCCCACGGAGCTATTAAGTTGTAAGGCTGCCTAGACATAGATTTTATTGTATTCATAATATATGACATCAACAATTTTTGAAAGATTTTACAGATTAAAATAAATAATCTTATGGCAGCACTGGAGGAAGCCATGTTGCAGTCACTCTTAGGGGCCTGTTCTGCAGAGCTCTTACAGCCTCAACTGACACCATGCACTGAACAAAAGACATTCAGCTCTGTGAAGGGTCTGAACATCTGTCCGGGGAAAATAACAATTCTCTTTTCTATTGAAGTCAATTGGTCTTTGTTTGTCAACTATAGATGGATCAGGAATTTTATCAACAGTTTTCAAATCTACTGTTCAGATCATGTGTATTTCAAACAGATGTTCATATAGGTGAGACTTAGTTAAACACTTAGGAATACGACTTCCATAGTCATATAATCTAACAATTTGTATCATTACATAATTTTGTGAAGATCACTGCCTTATGACTTTATAAAGGTAAAGCTATAGTGAAAAAATATGGAATTATCCAGCTATACTGGACTTTTTCATTAACTTTGTCCATTAATGTGTGCATTATGACCTGAAACTTGACTAGGTCTATACCTTACAGTTCTCACCCAGTTAAACTGTGTGCATTTTTGTAATAAATGTGCACAATTAAGCTTTTATGCCAAAATGAATGATTCAACATAAGATTTCTCTGTTCAAGCACAGTATAAAGAGATATATCATGTGCAGTGGAGGATTAGGCTGGAAGTACTGCCTGCTGCAACATGACTGCTCCAGCTCGTGAGGTCTGCAGTCTTTGTTGCGTAATATCACTCTTCAGGGTGTTTGAAATCTGGCCATAATGGACTGTGCTTTCTTGGTATGGGCACTGCACTGCCACTGTGCTACACAGACAAGGAACAAGAGCTGTATAAATGTGGTATAATTGGGTTATAAACATGTCAGGCTTGGGACTCATCTGGAAGTGAGCATCATAGTGGGCAGGTACCTTCCTTGCTGCCCTCTATCCATCGCCTTGGATTTCCAGTAATCCCTCTTCCAAATTCAGTTCTGGTTCTTTTAGAACTTCTCTTTCAGAAGAGTACAAAAGGAGCAGAAAAATTACTCTTGTCTGTCCTCTTTGATAAATTTAAGTAATTCTAAATCCTTTTCCCAGACTATTCAGGAAGAAAAGATGTCAATGAGTACTCATATCTTCATCTGATTCATCAGACAGGTATCAACTAGCAATCTGAACCTAATTTACACTTTTGGGGACACTTGTATGGGAAAGACAAAATAATCATCTCTGACTGGCCTGCAGTTATGTGGGAAGAGAGGATTTCCAGTGCCACTAGATGATGGCCAACAGCAGAGCATAACAAATTCATTGCTAGGATAAGAGAAGGTTCTGCTGAGAAGAGAAAGACAAGCACACTCAGGCATTGATCCTACCAGAGCCTTTTTTCCTAAATATTGCCTCCCTTAATGTGCCCCACAATTTAAAAAAAAAAGAGTCCTTAAAGATAAGTATGCCTGGCTAGACACAGTACATCAACCCTGAAGTTACAGCACTGCATTCTGCAAATGGCACACTCTGATTTCTAGTAAATATCTCAGCCACATACGAGCAGGTTAAATTGCAGCAGAAAACCAACCAAGAATTGCAGGCCAGCTGTGAAGAGTAAGTGGAGTGATAAGATTATTACCGTATTGAGGAAGCAGAACAGAAAATTGAAATACGAATTTGTCTGTGGCCAGAAGCTGGAGAGACCCTAGTGTCTGACTAATATTATGTTTCTTCATAAGCTTCATTTATTTTTGCTGTTCATTGAATTGGTTCTTACCAAGATTTTAAAATACAAACTTCTGTCGCATATTGCTGCAGCACTGAAAGGTGTCACAGAGGGCAGCGGCTCTTCACTTTGCCAGAGACAGTAGAAGATAGTAGCATTTGTGTTCTTATTACTGCGGTAATTTCATATACTGTTGTTTTAAAACTTTAAAAAATACTTTCAGGAGTTGTTTGTCTATCACATTTCAATTGATAATTTCCTTTTATAATGTCTGAAGGCAAGGAAATCAAAGACTTTGTGATCTGTCCAAGTAAGACAAAAAATATTAAAGACATCATATTTTCATTTTTGATATTTATTTTAGTTTATACTCTCAAAATCATATGGACAGGATCACGAGGACAAGCTGATCAGAGAAAAGGCAGGACATCATGTGACCTGTGGCCTGTAAAAATATTGTTAACGATGTTGAATTCACCGTTACTGATTAAAAAGGCAATATCTTGGTGCACTGTGCAGGAAACCAAGTCTCAACACCATGTGTTTTTGTGCCTTCCTCTCAAGATCTCAACAAGCACATTTTTTAAGCACATATTTTACCATTCTTTTCATGTTTTGTAAACATTTGCAATGATACCACTTGTGAACATCTTTGATGGTGCTTTTTAGTTTTGCTGCAAAATGCTTAAGAATTGGAAACCATGCTGTCTGCTGAACTCGATTCACAACTTACATCTCCATGTGTTATTGTTAATGCTTAGTAGCAAGTAGAATTATCCCCATCTAGTAGGTGTAACATGGCATCTGTTAAGTCCATTGCCCTCACAGAGAAGCTAGCATGGGGAGTCTCATAGCCAGAAAATTTGTAATTAAGTAAGGCAAGATATTAATTCTCTCTTAAATCTATGCACATGTTTTTTGTGGAAATGAACAAGATGTGTGGAGAGACAGGTTTTCTCAATTACCAGGGTTAATATTCATGTGCAAATACAGACTCAGCTAAACCCCACACATATGTCGTAATGTCTACATTCGTCATCCTTTTTTTTTCAACTGGGTATACAATATTCATCCAAAATACCCATAAAAGCCTGACTGCAAAACTCACATTTTATAGCCTTCCCCAGGAATGTTTGCATTAAATTGCTTTAGACTGAGAAAGTTTCATTGTGATCAAGACCCAAGAGACATAAAAGGAACATAAAGTATGGGTCACAGTGTGAGTTTATAAGCTAGGCTTCTACTTAATTTATATTATAGTGGCAATGCAAGAAGTAGTGGTTTACCAATAGCATAACTATGCCTTGAGTTAAATGCTTTCTTTCCACTGGCAGTTTCAGGTACCTGCCTCTCGTGGAAGAGTTAAATGTCTTACGTGTATGTGTCCTGTAATTCATCATTTGAGAAAAATAAACTTTCATTATCAGACGTAAGAACAAGTGCTGCTGACATCTCGTCTGAAGAAGCTGTGCCTGTATTTCAGTGGCAGCTTCATTTCAAGTTCCTCTTTGTTCCTGGATCAGTGCCAGTGTTCAAATCTCTGTCTGAAGCTGGCACATGCTGCTTCTAAGAAGAGCAAGAGTTTAACATCTCTATTGAAAATTAAAATGTGCCCTGTGATTGGATCAGATTGGCTAAGTAGAAGTCTATGGTTTATAATTTCTTTAGTTGGACATCACAAACCACAATTAGAAATACCGTAAGGTTAATCTTTTTTAAGTTCTGAGACGTATCTGCTCAACTTTTGAAGCATAAGGATATCTTAACAAAAGAGGATAGACTCTAACAGATAAACTAGGTTCCATAATCTTTTACCATATCTGTTTGGTGGTGTTTTTAAAAGATTAAAATGACAGAAAAAGCCTTGATCAAATCCAGTAAGCTCTAGAGTTTAACCCAGATGTCTAATACCACAGTACACTATCCTGGTCAGAATATCAAGGGGAAAATCAAAGCAAAAAGCATTTTATTTTACCCGTTTGTAAGTCAAACTCAAGTTGCTGTGATTTTACTGCTTTAAATATTTGATCTCTTTTGTTTTCTTTAGCTTTGAGTATTAATTTGCATCATGTGTCAATTACCTTTCTCTGCCAGTAGATTAGACTTTCTCAAATAAAACACCTATCATAAATATGTTGAATTTGACAAGGGATAATTTTTGAGAAAAAAGTTGGTGACATATTCTTTAATATTCCTGAAATTTTCTGATCATTATTTTCGTGAGAGAAATATTTGTGTTTTTCATTTTCCCTACGTCATACTAGGAAATAAAAAATGTCAAAACCCAAATGGAAGGTTTTAAATCAAACAAAAATAATTTTCATAAAATGAATCTTTTGGTTTTCCTTTTTATTATCTTTTGAAAAAATCTTGCTGCAAATTAGAAAATTCACTGTTTATTCTTAGTTCCTATAGAAGTTAAAATATTTTTACACACAATAGCTCCTTCTGGCATGATCTGCTACCTTTTTCTGGCTAAGAACTCTTTTCTGTCCAAATGTACAAGCTAGGTGGCAGTTTCAGCTGATTAAAATGCACAGAGGTGCTAAGCGTGGCTGCTCATTTACACAAATTACTGCTCTGCATTGCCCTCTGTAGAAGTTGTGAACATGCACCATATGGGGAGGGGAATCAGGGTTAAGGCCATGTCTCTTTATTATTGATTTAAAGGTGGACCATGGTTCAGTGAGACTTTTTGGAGCAGGATAAATTTCCTAGCTATCTTGAAATTAGTTGTAGTTATGCAATCTATCCTATATTACACAATGATAATTAATTCAAAATGTTACATTAGCCCGTTTAGATGGATCAGAATTTCTTAAATACTTTCTCTAGAGTTTTCATAAAAACTTTATAAAAACTCTTTACATTCAGATAACATTTATACAGTGGTTCTCTCCTCCACACTGCATTCGTGTCTATGCAGCTCTGGTGAACTTGCTGTGATAAACCTAATCTGTGTCAAAGCTAAGCCTCTCCTCACACTTTCAATTCTAATTGCTCAGAAGTAGCAGGATCTGACAGATTGAGTCCAGCCTCCTCTTGCTTATAACACTGTTCCTTTCCTTCTGTTCACCTTTTCCCTCCTCCTTAAAAAAAAAAAAAATAGAGCTGCAGGGTAAGGTGACCCTGGCATAATAGGTGTTACAGATCTGAGAGTAGTTTTACAAGGTGCTGACCATTTACAAAAGTAAGCCATAAGCATCAATAAGAATTGAAAGGTCTTACATTGCAGCAACAGCTTGTCCTACATGAGCGTTATCGTGTGGTTTCTGAAACGCCCACTGCAGCATTCCAGCATTCTCAGCATTGTGCAGGCTTTGGCACTACTCTATTGTACTTCCTGGGACAANCCTTTCCTTCTTTTCCCCTTTCCCCCCCCCCTTAAAAAAAAAAAAAAAATAGAGCTGCAGGGTAAGGTGACCCTGGCATAATAGGTGTTACAGATCTGAGAGTAGTTTTACAAGGTGCTGACCATTTACAAAAGTAAGCCATAAGCATCAATAAGAATTGAAAGGTCTTACATTGCAGCAACAGCTTGTCCTACATGAGCGTTATCGTGTGGTTTCTGAAACGCCCACTGCAGCATTCCAGCATTCTCAGAATTGTGCAGGCTTTGGCACTACTCTATTGTACTTCCTGGGACAAAAGAGAGAGGTTATGGAAAATAAAGGGCATGTAGCACTGAAATGACCTGACAAAAACTGAATGTACAGCTCACTCTGGTTCTCAAATGAACAAGTTTTGTTCTTGTTCCCCATCTGCAGGAGGGAGCAGGAAGCATCTCCCTGCCTGTGAGATCATGTAAGAGATAAAGCTGGAAATGAAATTTCATGCCTCAGTCCCAGGAAACATTTAAAATAAGGGCCATAAATTTGTCCCCAGCTGATCCAGGTACAGACATACTGTGTACTTCACCAGGATCATTATCCTACCCTATTTTTTCAGGTGCCTCATAAAATACTCCCAGTGTTGTCCCCACTTGGCTGCCCCATGTCCTGGTTTAGGAATGGACTCCAATTTAGTGCTCCCACTAAAACCACCATGTTGCTCACCTGCCCCTCCACCTCTAGCTGGAGGCACAAAAGGCAAAGATCCTGGGTTGAGATATAAACAATTTACTGGTAACAACTAGATAAGAAAATGAACACTAAAAATCTTCATAACAAAAGGTATGAGAAAAAGAAATTATTTACACAGAAAATACCTTGACAATGAAAAAACACTGGACTGTTCTGCCTGCCACATTTTTTTCACCAAAAGGAACAATCCTTTCCTCAGAGGGGGACCGACTATTGGAAAAAAAACTAACCCCGTCCTGGCTGAAACCAGGACATCCATCAAAACACAATGACCTCACTACACCATGCTGAAAAGAGTGTAATTTAGTGTCATAATGCTCCGTGTTAGTAGCAAACAGAGACGGACTTCATCAAGGGGATCTGGCTTCTAAGTTACACCCTTTTCCCATCATCTTCTCCAGGGCCTTTGGCCCATATTTGGAAGACCCAAAGGGCACAAAGAACATGCTTGCCCTTTAGATCCAGGCACCTGAACACATGCACAGAATAGAATGACGCCTAAGATTAAGGTGCCCTCGAGGATTTAGTTGGCTCCATTCATGAGACTGTTTTCTCAAAGGCAATATCCCTGGAAGACCCCTACAAGCACAACCCTCCACTGATTTGTGTATGTGCTGATGTTAGAGGGAGAGTGATTTTTAAACATTAAGGAAATGTGTCAGGATGCAAGTAGCATTAATTTTTTGCTTAGCAAAGAATTGTTTAATGTCCAAGACAAAACATTCCTACAGAAGTAAAATGAAAGCAAATACCTGATTCCCAAGGCAGCCCCCAGAGGTCAGGTGTTGGTGTTCTGTGGCCTTGGAGCAGTCCCAGACATTTGGTTTTTCTCTTGGACCGTGTGGACATTGCAAACATGGGTCACCTAATGAAATAGGAGTGTTGACACTAAGCTAGGAGACCTAACTCAACCTGCCACAGCCCTCCACAAAGGCTTGCAAAGCAACATTGGGTTTTGCCTGAAATAGAATGAACTGCACCACAGCAAGGCTTGAAATGTTACTACTGAGTTAAACAGATTTCTATAGGACACATTCCTCACTTCCCAAAGTTGTCTTACGCCAAGGTCCATATATATACTCATGGAATATGTAGTTAATTGGCTGGTTACTGCATTCAGGCTGACCCACCAAGTGCAGAGATCTGTCCCAGAACAGTCCTTACCTCTTTGATGTGTACTTCTGTGACGTTCCTATAGATCAGGCTGCTGGTACCTGATGTGGGAAAGATACTTTTCACCTATTCTCCCTGAAGGCATTGCAGCTCCAGGTTAGATCACTGTGAGTAGGAAGGGACAGAGAAGAGATGGGATGAGGAGGGAAAGGGGTGAGGGGGAGCTGCATGATGCAGAGAATGGTTGCCTTCACATTAAGCCCCATTTCTCTATTTGAGTGGGGTTTTCTGTATTAGTTATGGGAGGCAGTGTTGTCCCATTAACCAGCCCAGCTCCCGTGCTGACTGGGAGCACGTGGGGGAAAAGGCAAGCCAAAACAGCCTCAGGGCATGATACAAGACACCATGAGGCTGAGGATGTAGAAGTGTTGGGTATCCTAGAACATCCCAGCATCAGCTCCCCAGACAGGATGGGGTGTATCAGACAATGAACAAGCTACACTGCAGCCTGCTTTCTGACCTAGAAAAGCTCAAAGCTCCATAAAAGAGCAATGTGGAACAGTGATCCCTTTGTTTGTGGCCCTATAATAAAAAGAAAATTCTTTCAACAATGAGGTACTGTGAATAATACCGAAAAGGAAATCCCTTTGACTACAAGGCATTCCGGCTGCACAGGATACCTTCAGGGATCCCTATATTCTCTGGAATTTGGATATCTTTATGTATTTAAGAATTAGTTTCCCTGTTCATGCCACTCTTGTGCTGGTTATCTTTCAGATTTACTGTTTGGGGTTTTTTAAGCTATCAATACAATGACACGGTCACCTTGGATAGGAAAAGATTGATTAAAACAATTTCTGAAGTCAGAAACAGTTCCTTTTAGTATTTAAAGAAGTGGAATAAATCTGTTTTCTCGATACATGAAAAGTCAGATGAAAGCCAGTTTTCATATTATTTCTATGCTGTGAATGCATATTCAAAGTATTCAGGTTACTACAGTAGCTTTACTCTGAAGCTAACACAACATCCACCAGTCTTTAAGGTAGAAAAGACATATTTTTATGTGCTGTGACATTTTTAAACTTGTACCACATTGCAAATGTAGCTGGTAGTTCTCACACTCTGGTGTATTTTTAGACCTCTAAAAATTTGGAGCTGAGGAATTGCCTTCTTTCAACATCTTCCCATGTCATGGCCTCTTCTCTGTAACTGCAAATGTTTAAAACCAAATTTTTTTCTCTCTCATTTCTTCTTCCTTATGTTTCTGTTGAAAAGATAAAATTAAAAGTAATAGAGAGAGGGAAAAAGATCAAAATTGTTCATGAACATGTTAATAAAAACAGCCAAAAAACCTGCATGTTCATTTTTCACCAGGGACTGCCTCAATTAAAATTTGTTCCTGAACTTCTGCTAGCCTTTCTAATTCAAACTGTTACATTATGTGAATTATTTTCCAATCCAGTGACATAACTGTACATTTGCACTTAAATATGATTGTTATGCAGTTGGATTTTCCAAATGAAGTTATGAAAATTCCATAAATTTGTGTTGTGTGTGAATACTGAGGGCATATTTCTCACCTATTATTTATCACTAACCTGTTAAAATAGCCAGAGAAATGAATTGTCCAAAGCATATTTTCAGAGAGCAATAGAAAAGCAAAAAACCTTGGAATTTTAGAGACCAATATATTCTTAATAATTTAAGCCATTATTTATGAGAAACAATTTCAGATGGTTTGCATTCCCTTTAACAGCTAGTTCCGACTGAACCTTTATGAATCATGTTTTTGTTTGTAGTAAGTTTTCTTCTGATTTAGTATTGCAACTGAAATTGCTTCATATCCTTCAGTGTCTATGAAGGAGTATAATTTTCAAGACAGGCTTTCATATCTGTTTTAAAAGAAGGGAGGGATATTGGTGATAGTCTGGGGACTCAAGAGTGCAGATGAAAGAACGAAGAATGGGGGGGAGACATGAGGGAAGATTTTATTTTCAGTGTATTTTCAGTGTCTCCAGCATGGTTAGCTTGATTTTTCCTCTTGTGTTCCAGATTACAGGTATTTCCCATTAAGACAAGTGAACCGACTTTAATGGCATCCTGCAGAGCTGTGGGCACAGAATACCTTCTGCGAACTGCCAATAATTATTTGTCCTGGCTTTGTTTCTGGAGATTCTACTTAAATTGGTTCAAAAGCTGGTAATCTGTTTCATCCCTGAAGATTAACCCCCTTGAAAAAAAAGGAGGGGGAAAAAAAGTGTGCTCCACATAATTGAACAGAATAAAAGAGCACTGGCACTATCTTTGTTAAACAAGGGAATGATTTTCAGAGCATGATAAAAGGAGACTTTGGAAGAGCACTCAATATGAAGCACCACTATTAATGCAACTTTACCAATTCTCTCAACAGCCTACACTGCAGACAATGGGATTGGTGATAATTCTAAACCTGATAGGATCTAAAACACTTATTATTTACAAATGCTTATATTATAAAACATACTGATGGCAATATCAGACCCAAGTAGTTACTTACACTATATTAGATTTACAAACCCCATGCAGACTGCCATCTCTTGAGCAAGACCACATGAACATGGGTCCACTTATTTCATGGGTCGCTCTTTCATGCCTTTTATGAGCTTCAAATGCCTAGATACGAGCGTAGGTTCTTGCACTGCAGCTTTTTTATCAGTTACAATATGAAAAACCTTTCTTGTTTTCACCACTCTCTGACCACCACAATTCCAACAGCCTGAAGTTTCCTCTGAAATCTTCAGTTCAGTAAAACATTTGAATGCTGTGCAAACTCAGAGCCTATGAGAAGCGCTGCTTCGTGGGAAACTCTCAGAATCTCCAAGATAATTGTCAGGAGACCAAAGAGGACAAAGGATGATTGCCTTTATAAAATGCATATTTATGTCTGTGTAAAGAGCTACATTTTTTAAAATTTAACTGCATTTAATATATGTCTATGACATTTCAAACCACCATGTAATTGAACTTGGAGGATGAAGCCACATTGTGATTGGCCATTTGAAAATCCTATTCACAGTGTTCTCAGTTATACTTTCACTTTGCATTTGGCATGATCTCGTACAGACAATGCATTTAGCCAATACGCAACAATCATTCAGTCTTCCACGATAACATGGGCTACTGTGCATGGACATGCAAATTCCTTTGTCATCTGTATGATTTGCGATGAATAGATTAAAGAGGGAAATTCAACCAAATCCTGATCCCATTGACATTGAATTCAATAGGAAAATAGGTTGAAGAAAAATGCTATTAGCTGATATCTATTGATATGTAAAATCTAATTCAGTCCATCTCTACTTTGATGTTTCTACTAATAAATTTGAGTGCACTTTTCATAAGCAGATAAGAAACAGAGTGTGTTTTATCTTAGAATCAACTATTGTGCAGTCAGTTCATGTATTGCATACTTTCGAGACTTTTAAGAAGTTCTACAATAGCATAACTTCAGAAGAGTACAGCATAACAGGAGCCAAAAGCATTATTACCTTGGTTTCCACAGAAAAGTAAATGAGTAGTTGTCAAGCAAGTTGAGTTTTAAAAAGCAAAACTAGTTAAGAGACATCATTTCATAATAATGAGTTGGAGATGTGAAATGGCACAAAAAGTGTGGTTTTTCCCTTTTCTCTTCTACAATCAAAGACACTGAAGAGGATACTCTGCAGTCAGTATTCAAGAGTGTGAAAACTTCAGCCGCAGGCTCAGACATGGAGATAGGTCTTGCCAGCCCACAGACAAGTCTGTCTCATGCTGTCAGCACTGCAAATATTGAGATAAGATGCTGAGGTAAAACTCGGACAAGGCATAAATTGTATCACTTTGTCACCACTCTGAACCATACAGACACAGGCCAGGTGGGACAGGTCACCTTGGAAAGCCTGAATTAATGTAATCACACTAATTAAGATATTGCAAATAATGTTGCTAGTAGTGCTTGTACTACTGGCCACAACAATGTCAAGCCTCCTATGAGCTCTCAAACTCACTGAAGCAGCTGGGTGAATGCCCAGATAGTTTGCCCAGAAGAATATATGTGTCATAGTTCTTCTGCAGACTAGCATCTCCAATGGGACTCCAAATACATGTACATAGTCCCCAGCCATCACTGTTGATACAGTTTAATCATACCAATATATTCCACTGCTAAGATGCTCTCCTAAGAGGGGTAAGTAGCTCTTGAAGAACACACTGTGTGTAGTACCTACTTTGAAGAAAAAGAAAGCTTTTTCAGCTAAGCATCTGATATTTTTTTACAGGGATCTGAAACCCAAATTAGAGAAAACTATAAGTAGATGACTATATATTATGCCCAATTATCAAATGCTTTTTCTATCACGTTGAGTGCACTTTCATTGAAAGATTTCGTGCATTCCAGTCTCTTCATCCATAAATTCATCATATCTGAGACAGACCACAGTTAACTTGTTTTTACATGGTATAGCAAAGACAGCTAGTATTTCTATAAGGTAAAAAGAACAGATTCTGTCAAGCCGCAAACACACTGATATGAGTTCCTGAAGCAAACAATCCCTCTGTGTAGCCCTAGGTTCCTTTCAGAGTCATATCAGCTTCCACTTATATCATGGTGAATATTGCAATTCTAAGAGGACAGGGTCAAGTCCCTGATGGAGTCAGCTGTCATTCTAAATGTAGTACAATTGTGTTTTATTAAATCATGATAATAAAACAGAGACAAGGGGAGAATAAAGAAAAATGAAAAAAAAAGCAATGACTGGGGGTTTAGAGCAAGTCTACACTGACATTTTATTTTGACTTGTTTAAGAGTTTGGGAAGCACAGATCTCCCTCAGCTCCAGCCATTGTGCTTTGGTTCACTTCTCAGAGCAGTCTCAGGATGCACAAACTGGGTTTCTTTCAAGGGCAAATCAACTGGAAGAGATAATCCAAGATAGCACGAATGTGATTCACACGCTCATTCAGCTCACAATATCAGATTAGACAGCTCCAAAACAGCTCCTTGAAACAAATTCAGGAGTTTTGTTCTCCAACCCTCTCCTGCTGGGCTGTACTGCCTGCTACTACTCATGGAGCCTTACTAACCTCTCTTACTCACCTTGTGAAGTCAGTCAATTACTCTTTAAGCTTACTGATTTTTCTTTTCATGGGTACAAGTCCATTCAGACTCTGAAGAATCTGTTTCTGAAGATCAAGACAAAATATGATGTACCAATGGGTTAATAAGCAGAATGCAACAGGATAACTACAGCAAGTTGGGTCTTCTACTGCAGCAAATTGGCTTTCCTAGGTTGACTTTAGTGGAGTTATGCCGATTTACATTATCTGAGGATACAATGCAGCATATTTCAGTAATTCAGATGCTGATTTCAGCTAGAAGTATGCGTATTATAAACACATGTTGGGGCCCTGAGGGTACTTCTGGTAACATTATTGATTCTTTGAGAAAAGCATACTGGGGTCACTACAGTTTGCACACACATATATTAACGTTAGTGGAATTAAGGATAGATCATCTGCAGCTGAATGGTTTTTAATATCTTGACAAGTGTCAATCACATGATACACTTCCAAACACTATCTAGCAGCTTATAACTGTTGATAACCACAAAAGTAATAAAACACAAGGAAATTAAATTCAAACAGTTTTTACTAGTATACATGCTGTTTTTATTACAGCAACGTCCTCAACCACTCACAGTTGCTTTTTGCTTCTGCTTTTCTATTCACCTACAACCAGTTTAACAAGTTTTTAAGCAATGTATCTGCAGAGGATTTATGTACAGGCCACAGTACTAGGGCTTTAATTCTTCAGTCCAAATCCTCTGAAGCATTGAAATTTCTTCTAATTTCTCTTTTAAATTTCTCTTGACTCTGAATGGCTCAGAATATTTTACTACATTTAAACTATAGCTGAAGAACTCTTAAACTGGTGAGGAGACATCTAGCTCTTTCAAATATACTGATACAACATTTTTTAAGGGTTCGACATATACAAATAGAAGGATATAAATACATTTGCACATGAAAGATTATAACAACATAGTTATTTCTCTCTCAGACAACTCAGGTTGGTATTAAGTGCCTTTATGCCGACTGTGTCTATAACATCAGTGGACCACGTGCCTCTCAGCTCCTCGCTGTCATCCGGGTTGGGGATTCAGCTGTGGCAGAGCCCTTGCCTCTGGCTCATGGATACCGGCACACCACAGCACGGAGGAACCTGGAAATGTAGAAAACATGCTTAAGGGATTTTTTTTTAACGTGAAGGCTGAATAGTATTACAAGAAGATTAATACCTCCTTTGAATCCATAGGTTAAGGAGTGTATTTGAAGTATTTTTGGAGAATCAGTTACTGCAGTAAAAGAGCTATTTAACATAACTTTATCACTATACTGTTATCAAAAGACCAGGAGTGTGATGAAATAACTCACAGTATGATTTAAACCCTGAGTAAGAAATCTGATATAAAATGAACAGTGTAACTGTTACAGCTTTGCTAGCATGCAAAGTTTCTACCACTTAAGTGACTGATTTCCCAGGGCTTTCTGCTCTTGAAAGTTGGTAGAGACATTATAGTTTTATTCATTTAACTATCCATCAGCAGTTGGCAAATTTCAAAGTGACACTTATTTTGGCTCCTATTAATCACATTTTTTTCACAGCTGTTACTTGAATTTCCTTTACAGAATTTATTAAATTTATATGAACATTGAATCTGTGTCAAATGTGACCTGGGAATGGCCTTAAATATAATGAAAATCAAAACCATTTCCCTGTTTTCATTACTAGATTTTAACCAATTACTTCAAAATGAGCTCCCTCCCATTGGTTGGGGGTTTTGTCAGAGTGAAAAAACAATCTCTTTGTGCCATAAATGATGAAATGGACATACAGTGAAAATGAAAAGGGCACAAAATGCCAATAGAAAACAGAAAACAGGTAGCATATTAATTTTTTCCGCAATAAATTTTTTCAAGCACTTTTTTATCAATTATATATCTCAAAGGGCAATTTCTTACCTTTTGCATATGAAGCTCATTACATAAATGGAATATTTGGCTTTTAGATTTATAAAACCTAGCAGAAAGGAGAGGGTAAGGAAAGAGCAGGGGTGAGGAAAGGGAGTTTTGCAGAAACTTGCATATTTCCAGAGTCAAACATTTGAAGGACTGTTTTTTATAGCTCTGCTGGGACAATACTGGTCTGTACACTTCCTTTGGCGGGTTTGTTTTTCTTTTTTTTTTAATCTTCAAGATTTACACTCTCAAACAAAATATTTATAAATGGAGTCCCATTTGTCTGGTTTGAAAAAGAAATGTGCTACGAGCCCGGTTACCAGAGAACAGTGTAATGAGTTCAGAAAACATATGTTTGAAATTTACTTTAGGTTTGCAAATTTTACAGAGATTTTTACCCTCTGGGAGTAATGCAAGTATTTTACCCTTTGAATTAAAGTGGGAAAATGGTTGCAAATTTAAACTATGCTAGCCAATAAAAAAATTGTGTTCTTATCTGAGCCTGACAGATGATGTCTTGGACTCATGGATACAGTCATAGATATCCAAGCAACTGATCAAGACTTGACATTTTTAATCTATCTATACAGAAAATATGTTTTTTTAAATCATTCACTTTTCCAGTTTTCTACTTGGATGATGTCCTTAATAATATTTCCTTCCATGTGAATGAGCAAGACAACCAAACCTGTTTTCCTTCCTGAGTTAGAACACCAACTCATGCTCAAACCATTTAGTCAGCCTGGCTGGTACTAAAGCAAGGGTGGGTCTCCATCATTCTTTTTCTAGGCAGAATTCATGTGGACATGCCGGAGATGGTTTCAAGCCAGCTCATTACCCAGTGGTCAACTATGATCAGTCCAGAGTTCAGACTGTGCCACAGCTGTCTCCCCAGGCCTCCAAGAGCTGAAAACACCTTCACATCATTAGCCAGAGTGAAGCTCAGCAGAAGTACCTTGCTGGCAGCTCCCAAGATAACTCCTTTAAATTTCTTCAGATACTGTATGCAACCTGCAGCCTCTGCCTCTACATGATGCAAATATTAAATACAAACTCATCTACCTTAAGCGTAAAATTAAACAGGCATGTACTACTTGTAATTAATTCTTAGTTTGTATCCCTAGCTCAATGTGGTGTTGGAAGAAGGTCCTAGGACAGTAATTAGAAACAACTGAAAAGCATTCCCAACTGCAGTTACGACTACAACCTACATGTAGCATGTTTCTGAGACTGGAGAACAGATTTCTCATTGGAAGGCTGGGCATTATCTTCTAATGGTTTTCAATCTATTTTACATCTTTCATCAGTTGAACAGACATAACCAGGAAGAGTCAAATGGAAGAAGAAAATAAAATGACTATGTGAGAACAAGTAACCTGAGGATAAAATGCAATATTCACAATGCAGGGTCAGATATCTATTTTTGGGAAGAGACCTCAGGCATATGCTAGTAAAAATCTGTTTGCAAATTATGGGCTTTGAATAAAACAGAGCAGATTAAATGTGCAAGCGATAATTTCTAGTGAGACTCTCTGTGAGAAAAAAAAAAGGCAGAATTTTGCACAACTAGTAGGTGTTGTATTTGCCCATGGGGAGACCAGCAGTTGAGAGAGAATTACAATAGTCTAGCTAGAAAAAAAATCTAACTAAGCTGTTTGCTGCTCATGGCATTTTAGGTTCATTGGAAATATTTCATATCTCATCACCAATAAGGACAGCAACAGAAAATAACTTTATATTATAAGCCTTGCTAATGATTTTGTTGTTGCTGAAAAATAAGAGAAATCTGATTTGTACAAACAGAGCAAAAGAAAAATGAAATATCAACAAATATATAAATCAGTTTCTAAAATGCTAGGATTTTACATCCACACATATATACTATTTTAATTTATGTTGGGCATGTTAGATATTCAGCAAATATCTGAATAGTATAGAAAGATATACATGGTCAAATGCCAATATTCTTCCAATCATCCATGTAAGGAAATCTGTCCCTTTAAGGCTTTGGCTGAAATGAAATACTCCTGAAGCCTTCTAATAAACATTTTGACAATTGGCTGGATACATGTTAATCAGCCATAGTGAAAGCATGGGTTTATTCTCTCACACAGCCTCTTTCTTCTGATGTGTGTTAGCTAACCTGTTGTTTAATTAAGGACTTGTCTTAGTTATAAGCTCAGACACTGACTTCTCATTAATCACTAGTTAAGGTAATACAAATCTCTAGTCATTCAGTCTAGATTCTTTGTCACTGAAGGACCCCACTCTGTTATGATAATGAGTTTTTAAATAACTTGGAGTTCTAAACCCAAGGCTAAGCTGAAGACCTCCCAAACGGTCCCAGAACCATCAGATGGCAGGAGCATTGGGTCTCATTAATAATAAAATTACCCTTAACATTTTTATTTGTGTTTGTATTTTTCTTTCATTCAGAGTAGTGCAATTTATTCAATGGGACAACAAACACTTTAAGCCACTTGCACATTTCCCATCCTGGGCTGGAACCAATAATAATGTGAACTATTGCATGTCCTGAATTTCAATTCAGGTATTTTGCTTCTGATATTCTCGAGGTGCTTGCATTTTCAGAAAACAAAAAAACCCAAAAAAACAAAAAAAACCCAACCAAACAAAAAAAAACACAAAAAAACAAACAAACAAACAAAGATAAATTTTGTATAAGTGGTTAGAAGAATTATTGCTTCTAAGGGTAATACATCTTTTTGACATAGCACCAAAATGCCCTACATCCTTTTATTTACAGGCTTGTAATTCACAGAGATTTTTAATAGTCCTTCATAATATTTCTGATACTCCTATTTCTGTAAACTTACCTGTTAACAGACTTCAAGACAATTCAGAATACAAGACATTTATTGATGCTAGAATAAAAATAAAACATAATCAGAAAAACAGGAGCAAGACATAGAGCTGTCTAGTATGGCAAAAATTGACCATATATAGTAAAACTTAAATACTGGTGCTATCCACAAGCTATCAAACCTAGTTCCAAGACAAGTATTAACATCACAAGAACCTTTACAAAATACAGACCAAAAAGCCACTGTACTATAGGGTATTGGAAAAATGTATCATTTGGATAAGCTAATACTGTGTTTATAGCCTGGAACTGCTATGGTCCTACAGCCCTGGTTGGTCACTGAAAAGTCATCTTTGATACTAAGATGTGATCCTTCCCATCAAGAGTTATCTAATCTGTACACCACCTTTATATTCCTTAAGCAAAAGAGGTATTTTGGTATCTTGTACCTGACTCTAGTAGACAATGACTGATTGATTAATTTATTTATTTATTTACTTAATTCACAGAAGAATCACAGAATATGCTGAGTTGGAAGGGACTGACAAGCATCATTAGTTACTGAGGAGAGGCCTCCTAAAGCTGTAGGACAGCTCGAGTCTATACAATTAATGTTAGAAAATTGCACATTTTCACACTATCTTGTGAGACAATGCAGATAAAGAATGAATATCAAATGTTTGTTATCACTCTAGATTTTTAATATCATAATTGAAGGTGAGTTCCTATTTTAATTGCAAAACTCATAATTTAGGAATTTAGAATAACTGTGCTTTAATTTGTCTTGAACTGAATTTTGGGGTCAGCTTACCCAAGACCTTGCAGTCTTTGTAATTCTTCAGATTCCTTTCCTCAAGACATGGAACGATCAGGACATGAGGCTGATCATCCAAAAGCACTGTTCAAAGGCCTCTAGTAATACAGTCACATGGGATTTATGTAATAGTGGGAAGAGCTGGTTCTGTCTTCAATTTATAAATAAAAAAAAAAATTAGAAAGGGAGTAGAATTCTGTCTCTCTACATGAAAGATCTGCCTGTGTCAGGTAGATGCTTTTCAGTACATGCTAATCTAACAGATGAATGGTAACAGTGCATCATACAGCCACATGGTTGCATTCACTGAATGGTAATAGTCCATAATCATTTGAGTTAGGAGATGAATGTTGGAAATATCGACCACGGAATCTCACAGTCTTTCTGCTACTTCAAAGGCAGATAACCAAGAGAAAACCCCTCTTCTTGCCTAAGCCATGAGGTAAATGTAGGAGCCCATCCTTCCAGCCATGCCCACAGGGTTGCTGTGGGCAGTGTTAATAGGAGGAGGGCAGGAGAATTGCCAAGAGAAAGATGTTTCAGCAGAACAGGACTTGGGGCTCAAAGATCACAGCTGTTCTTCCCCTGTCTGCCTGCAGAATTCAACCATACGAAATTGAAAGGAAGGTAATGTACTACATAGGCAAACAGCCAACTCACACTCATCACTGTGTTGGTGATAATAAAGGAAGTTTTGACCTACATGTATACATAATGCTCACATGACATGAAAAGATTCAGGCACCTTTGGAAAGTTATAAACAAAATATAATTTTTCAAACCCGCTGACAGTTCAGTAGACAGAAGTACAATAACTACTTTTGTAATAAATTTCTAGTGCTATTTGATTTCCTTTGCTGGACAAGATACACCATTCCCATGTGAACATGCATGTACGTTTAATAAACGACTTTATTCACTCCTACAGTTATTGGCATTTACTCTTCCTGTTGTAAAATCGGAATAGAAATGGCAACGAGGCCTTGGACTGAAATATTGAATGCACTTTTTCATGGGATGTTTTGTTGGCTTTGATTGTATCTCTACACACCCCAATGTTTGGGAAACTTGGTTCATATTATTGCAAACAGTATTTGTTCCCCTTCAATGAGGTTCAGATAGAGGTTGTGTATTCTCTCAAGTATAATAAATGTCACAATGTTCTTGTGTGGTTTTCCACTGTATGTGGTCCTGTACACCTCTTGCCAAATTTTGACTGTACAGTCAAGATTTTGGACAAGGTTTCTGGAAGAAAACTGAGTGGATCACTCTCTTCTACTGTCTGTTCTAAGAAATCACTTCTAGGTTGATTAGTTCAGGAAGCAGAAGAGTAATTAATCTCTCTACTACACTTGTAGCTAGAAAACATAGTCTCAGATTACTCAGAGTATGACAGATTTTCCTCTGTGCAGTTGTAGTTCCTTTACTTACCTCCCACACTTTTGATAAAAGACTGCATGTCATGTTTCAAGACTAACTTGTTTCATCATTAGCAAGAAGATTGACTTTAAAATGTAGAACGTGTGTACTACTTGCCACTTCTAATGTGGGCTTGAAAAATAATTCAGTTGCCTGTTAAAAAGTGTTGAGTTTTTATCCAAACTAGTGGGGGTGCTGGCTGACAGTTGGACTTGAAGAGCTTTAAGGTCTCTTCCAACCTTGATGATTCCATGATTTTCAAATAATTTAGGAGTAAATTAATTTTTGTTGGTATAGCAATACTTGCCACTCTTTACTCATGCATGAAAAGTAGATATTTGCCTTAGCTGTGTGTACTTGGATGGGCTTACAACTTCATATTCCCATCATAAATTATGATAGCTCTGATTTTCCTTCACTTTAAAATTTAGTCTGTAGTTAAATGATACAATTGTGTGTTACTAATTGTACGAAACATAATTATGTCTAAATTCCCACTTTGAGATTCTAATGAAAAAGCATTCGTAATCTGTTCTATTTTGTGCTAAAATATTTCTCTAATTATTGTAGTATATGCAGAATGTAATGTAGATACACATGGATCCAATTGCTTAACCATGATTGATGTAAATAGATTGGTGGTTTTTGCAAAACACGAAGGAGGACATTTGTTTACTCCAGACTAAACAGAAACAAGGAGTCCCAACTTACTCCCATCAACATTCAAACATGCACAGATGTAAAATAGAGAGAGTGCACACAAAAAGGGGCTTTTTGCCCTGACATATGCAATGTGCTTTTAAGATTGAATTATAAAACTACATATTAATGGTCACTATCTCATGAAAACCTATTTAATAAATAAAATGTACAACATTTCACTAAAAATTGGAGCACAGAAATTTACATTCAAAATACGAAAACAACGGTAACATAATGTAATAATGTGAAAACATCTGAATGGTATTATAACACCAGAAATCAAGGCAATGTGTGTCATTCCTGCCCCAGCATGTACAGTGGAGAAATTTTGGTTGGCATTTGAAGATCCACAGACATGTGTGTGAAACATTCTGTGTAGAATCTACTGCTGAAAGATTCCAGGAAAAGTTTTCCAATAGGTGCATCTTTACTCCTGTCTTACAAACGTCTGAAATTCATCCAGTATGCCTACCTTAAGTTATGTTATACATTTATACTTAATTAGGTTGCATTGATAGTATCCATCTCTGAAACACAGTTCACATGCCTTTGGAAAAAGTCGCTCTGCTCAGAAAGGCCAAATAATAGGCAATCCCATATATGTGATGATTTAGTTTACTGAAGCACCAATGTCCCATCCTATCACAGTGCCCTATAGTATTTCTGTGTTCATCTGCCCTCCAGTACCAAACCTCCCAGCTCTGCTTCAGCCCATTGTTTCTGTTCCTGATGCTTCCTGTGAGCACCCTCCCTGCTCTGGGCACGTTCTTCAAGGACAGGAAAGCCAAAAAGCTCACAGACTCAGAAGTCAAAGACCTTTCTTGTACTGAACATTGATGGAAAGATCTGTACTTTTTTACCCTTTATGTATTTTGAATAAGATGTTCTAAGGCACCATGTGGCCACACAATATTAGCAATGAGAGGGAGGATTTATTAGGTACTAAACATGATCTCAGTTTCAGGTAATCTGAAAACAGTGCAGTCATAGTTCTCTCGCTATTAAAATCCAAGTCATAGTAAATAAGTGGTGGAAGAAAGGACAGGAATTTAGGTGAGGGGCACTGAAAGAAAATGTCTTAAAGCAGAAACAAGAGCCTAAATTGCAGATTCCAGCTGGAAATTTATTTCAGAAATCCTACACAAGCACTGCTGTTTCTTGACAGTTGCAGAGCAATTAAAAAAAAATTGATTTATTTTTCTCTCTTTGCTTTTCTGCAGTAATATTAGCTTTAATTATTTTAATACCATTGGTGAATCATTGCTTATATTTTAGAAGTGTTAATTGTAAAGCATACTATTGAACATCTATTTATATATAGTTTTTAAATATACTTCCAGATATTTTTAATTTAAATTCACTTCCCCAAATCACAGTTTTGCTGTTATCTACAAAAAGAGAGAGTCATACTTCCACAATCATGTTCCCATACAGGGCTTGCATACATAAGGATACTAAGGAAACTAATGTAAAATCATCACAGAATAAATTTAGAATGTGATAATAATAATGGCCTATTCAGACCATATTATTCCAAAGCAAAGGTGTCTTTTTTTCAGATTAGTGTAATGCACTTCTGAAATCCACACAAAAAGTAAAGAAGGCTAGCCTTTGCTCATTAGCTATTCCACCCTCACCATACTGTACTTCCCCTCACATTTGTAAGCCCTCAAAGTCTGATGCATGTTTCTCTAATAAGGGATACGAAAAGTGGTATTCACCAACGCAACCCAACAACATCAAAATATTGCATTAAATGCATTCAGAAATTAATTAATTATGAAAAAAAGGGTTTCACAGTGTTTTTAATGATGCCGCACAGGTGCTTAAATTACTTTAAAAATCTCTGTCTTAAAAGCATCTACTTCTGGTACCTTTGAAGTAGTTATAATGGTGAAAAAATTGCTACTGAATTAGCCTTCAAAGCTAATAGAGATGAATATAGCCCTGGTGGAACACTATCACATGAAAAGGTGTCTACATCTTATAAATATATACATGTTCTTCACCCTTAATATGACAGTGTCCTTGAGAGTGATATTATTGCTGTGTTATTAGCAGGTGTTTTGCATGAAAAGTGAGGATAAGAGACATTAAAGTAATTGGATCCAGAGCAATCTCACATTATGGAGAATGCTCTTCCAGGGAAACTTACATGCACATCCACACCTGTGGATGAGTTCTTTTTTAATGTTCTGTTGCCCTCACAGCATTCAACTCAAATAGAGTATAATGGCTCCATGTGATGAACAACTTCTTGAAATTCTCCTCAATATCATCTGGAGAGGCAAATTTTCAACCTCTGCCTGAGCTCTAATTCACATGTGTTTGTCTTCAAACAGAGTGGTGTCCCAACCCAACTGTACCCCTACAATTCTCATTGCTAAAGTTGCAGGAGCAGATCTTGAAATGTTTCAAATACAGTTGAAAAAATATGGAAAGGTCTAAGGGTATGGAACTTCATGTTTGCTAGGATTTGAATCTTTTCGAGGTTGATAGTGATGTCTAAGAGAGAGTTCACATTTAAGCTTATTGTCCAAAACAGACTTGGCAAGAGATTTCTGTCTATATGTATCTTCTACTGCAACCTTTCTACTCAGGCAAAGCCACACAGAGTTCTTAACCCTCTTGGTTTATTTGCTGTCATAGAAGTTGTAAGTGTTTAGTTTTGGATTCTCATTTCTTTTTTTAATGTGCTTGAAATTTGCCAGTGATTAAAAAAGTTGGTAAGGGACACATCAAGTGATTGTGGATATATATGAAAAAATAAAAGAATGGAATAAAAGAAAAGTGAAGGTAAGGAAGGCATACAATGTACCAGTGGAGAAATCTACCTTTCTACTTTCAGATTTTAACTTTCTCTTTTGGAACAAAGAGCAAGCAGTTACTAGGAGACTAACGACATTTCTCTGGAAAATAAATGGACCTCATCTTGAATATGAAGCAGATAACCTTGGCAAAAAAATAAATATGTTTCTACTGTCCATTCTTGCATTAAACAGTCTCTAGGCATCACAAAAATTAAATAGTAGTCTCCTAGTAGTAGCAAATGGATTAAACTGCAAGAAAAGGACACTGCTATTAGTAAAGAAGATATTACTGGTAAAACAAGTTCAGAAGGGAAGAGACAAACAAAATGAGGATGGGAAAGGAAGTGGCTTGGAAAACCTCAAGTTGTATTTCACCAAACTGAATAATGACAGAGAAGAAAAAGCTGAGAGTCACAGAAAAGTCATGGTGAGGTAGACAACAGAAAGGAATTGAGTAATACAGGACAAGTAGAACTAAGGCTGCAGAAAGTGCTTCAGGAGGACAAGTTTAGGGGCATGGAAATTTTCTGACTACAAAAATTGTCCCACTGCTGGAAAGACATGAATGGAGGGGAAGGTGTGAGATTTCTGAGTGAGGCTTGCTAGACATGCACAAAACAAGATTTTCATCTGCTGTAAATCCAGGAAAGTTCAAACACATATTTTAGGCCACCTCATAGCTGAAATTCCAACAACACTGCTTACAAAGAAGTTAATTCACTCTATGAATCCACAGTTATCACCAGAAATGACAGGTAATTGAACACATGAGAACAGCCTTGACCCAGGGAGAATAAAAATAACAAGTGTAGAGAGTCTTATTCCACACTGAGTTTCATGAAGTACTTTTCAGCTGAGAATCTGAGCCATTATTCTTATTTGCATATAACATAGAATTTTGTAAACAAACTAACACTTTTTAAAATCCATCGCCCCTGAAATGTTAAACAGAAATATGCTTGACTTACCAAATCATTAAAAAAAGCTTGTGAAAATTAGCTAGCTTTTATTTATATAGTATCGTTGCTTCAGTCTAGCTTCTATTGCAATAAAATATACTGAACATAAAATCCCTGTCCAGAAAAACTTAGGATATAAAGAAAAAATACAATAACTGGTAAAACATACAAATTTTTCGTGTTTTGATATTTCAGAAAAACAGCCGAAAGTAATTTTATAAACTTTATAAAACAATCCACCTCTGAGATTAAGAACAAGCATGAGAAATTTCAGCTGAAAGAATAATTGTTTCAGAAAGTTAGTGGCAGCTGACAATAGAAAGCAATAATGGAAGTGCCTTGTCAAGCATAACTATTATAATAGTAGCACAATGCTGTAATGAGAAAGCATCTAATTGTTTCTTTGTTTACTTGTTTCTTAAGAGGTCTCTAAAAAGATGGATGAAAGACAGCAATCCAACATCCTGCCTTCCATAAACCGACATAGATCCACTTAATAAGGCTGTTTGAAAATCATATTGCAAAATATACACGACTTTTTTTCAAGCACTCTATTTAGTACTCTTAACAAATATTTCCTGTCCTATTTTACATAGTCCAAACTTTCAAATAAATGAACTGAAATTAACTCATTTTTAAACTTGTTTTATATTTAATGATTTAATCAGATAAACATTTGCTAATGAGGAAAGCCAAAATGTTGAAATTATATCAACCAGAATCCCAACAAAAAAGCTTCTCATTACTTCCCAGATCTGGTCTTCTTAAACTCTCTTTAAAACAAATGACTGAGTTTCTCCACGTTTTAAATGGTTTCAAGAATTTGCATACAAAAGAGAAGCAGTTTACAAGGGTGTATACCAGACTGTGCTGTTAGCACAAGATCACTTGTAAGCAGAATGACATGGTGGAATTTCTTTTCTGAAGTTGCCAAGGCTCATTCTCCAGTGTTAAGGTTGCCTAAACTGCTTTGGTTTTGCATAAAATGCACGTTATTGTCTATCATTAATCTGCGTATGGTCCGTTCTGTAAAGGCTAAAAACAATCTCTTCCTGCTCTGTTAAATTTTCTCCTTCACTTTTTCCATCAGCTTCCATTAATATGCACAGATATGGAATTTCCATACTAGACAGGCTTTGGTTTCTTTGTGCTTGAAATAAGACTGGATTTTAAAGTCTTGCACACTTTGAAGGATTCAGCACTATTTCTGTTGGCCCAGCCCGGAGCCTGTCACTGGCTCTACGCGGGTTTGAATGTCAGCGATGGGCTGTGGAGCAGTGATGCAGCTGAAGGATGGGTTGTCCCTGAGCACCAAATCATCTTGGGGTATCGGCTGTCTGGGCATCACATGGGATTGTGGCACCATCGTTCTCTGTATTGGTTGGTGGGGATGGACCTTCATGAACAACCTCACTCTTCAGTAACAGAAACGTTGAAACTTGCAAAGCAAATGACATTCCAGGAGAAATTCTTGATCAGGACCATATCTCCTGATTCAAACAAAGGCGTGGATTGCTTGACATATTACAAAAATAATTTAACCACGATGGAAAGCCTTTGAAAATAACTCTTTTTTTTTTTTTCAGTAACTATGTTTAAAGTAGTCTCTCTAAACTTGCAAAAATGTCTATAGAAAATTAAAAGAACACATTCTGGAGATATTGAGAATCTATGATATTCAAATACTTTCATAAAAATTGCAAAAATCAAAAATTTCAAGACTAAACCCTGACTAGCTGCAATAATGCAGTGTGTCTTAAAAAATAATTGAAATTCCTTAAAGTATATCTGCATTAAAATGTCAGCTAGAATTTGCTTTAGTTTTAAATAATGTTCTTTAACCAAAGAAAGTCCTGAAACATTTTAGTGAAAATCATTAGCAGAGTGGAAAGAGTCAGTGTCATGCAAGAACTTAATGTTTATTTTGCGGCAATGAGATGATAGTGGATTTTATTTGCTGTTCCTAAAATCGAGGCGAAAAAATTTAGCCAAAACTAAATGTAAATCATGTGGCAAAGAAACATAATACTCCTTGGAAAAAATACTATGCCTCTACTGTGGCATTTTTAATTCTGTATCCTATGTAGTTTTTAAACTTTATACTATTCTAAATCTCTCTGAGATTCTTCAGACTGTGAGCTCTTGAGACAGATACTTCCATTTGTAACGAATCTAACTCAAAATGCTCATTTGTTGCCTTTAGGGCCTCATAGAATAATAATAACAGCAACAACAACAAGAATAATAGTGACATTGACAATCAATCTGAAATCTAGGGTAGGATATATAAAATTATTATAAAGTGGTTTTGACACCCAGCTGTAAATAACATTGGTTTTGAGAGTATTATTGTACATCAGCTGATGAATGTATTTTTATACCTATATCCTATATGTCAACTACAATGGGCAGTCACAACCATTTACTCTCATGATCTCCCCAACTGAAATAAAATTTGATAGAAAACATTTCTTCAGGGAAAAAATAGAGATGCAACATTATACGTACAACTGCATAAAGTTCATGGGGAATTTTGTCTGCTAAGAGTTGTTTAAAGAATGGATGGAGGTTTTACGTAAATCTAACCTTTTACAGAGTTCATCCAGTAAATTTCATAATGAAAGATGTGTTCCTACAGGCGTGAAGAACTGACTTGATGTGCACAAGGTCAAAGAGAGGATAGGTTCTTAAGTAATAGTTAGTAATAGCTGAATCATACCGGCAAATTGCACCTGACTAGCAACAACAGTGTATTCTAAAAGTAAAATACAGCACATTAATGTGATAAAGTTTATGTTTCCACCATATCAAACATCTTCATTAACACTCTTTTACACTGCATGTAGCTGAAAGAAGAAAGCAGTTAGAAAGTTTCAGATTTTATGTTAGAGTGGGGAGTATTTAATCAGTGGTTTTACTCACTGAATAATGCAGATTTATCCTAGCCCACACTATTTAAGAAATTTATGCCAAAGTAAGTTAGTAGTTTCAACTAAAAATAGTAATTAGTCAAAAATTTACATTTTGTTTCGGAAGAGTATTTTATAAGAAGATAAAATTTTTACTAAAACCCGCAAATTAGAAAAAGATATTACACTCAAACCATTTTCCCTGCTTTTCATTTCAAAGAGAAATCTGGAAAAATGTTTTGTTCTAAATGTTCAGCTCAGCCAGCAAAGTGCAAAAATCAATTATTCACACAACTCTATTTACTAATACTCTGTGTTGGAGGGGTAGATTGGATGACTAATCTTGTTTGTTCCCACATTCCGCCTCCACTTGCTTATGTATCTGCTGAGAAATAGCATCCTTGAGCTTCCAGAGTCTCGTAGGTCTTGACTTGATGGTCTTGCAGTGGCAGTATAGACTTTGTAGAGAGTGTGCCTATAGTAAAATGAACATGTACTCCTCTCATATGTTGCAAATACTATTAGAAAGGAGGGTTTCCATGGTAATGAGGATAAGAATTTGGAAAGACACATTACCATTTCTGGGGAAAAACACTGGGTTTGACGTAAGTCTTTTTGGGTTATGTAGAAAGCCAATTTTCTCCACAAAGATTTCTTGTAATGAAATACTGTGAAGGCATATGAAATTTAATGATTTTGGAAGGGATGAAGGTTCCTGATTTTGCAGTTTCAACATGACTTCCCAGAGATGTGAACAATGCATGTAAAGAAAAGAAAAAAAGTAAAGTCAAAGCAATCCAGCTACAGCCCAGGAACACGGGCACAAAGGTAAATATCTGGGATGTTATATAATGCTTGCACAGTGAAACATCAAACAGACTAACTACATAGCAACACAAATAGATGACTGTAATAAGGGAATGAATTCTGTAAAATAGAAAACAATTATTAGAAATCAAGAAAATATCTATATGGGTGCCAAATTAGCCTATGACATATTTTCTAACCCGTACTTTCTTATGCTTCTGCACTTGGTCACTGATGTATTCTGGGTGACATAGTACTTGGATCCGATCTTATATTCCTGTTTTACTCCCATCCTACGAACCATGTTTCATAAAGAGAAACAATAAAATCAAATTGACTACTCAGTATGGTATCATAAAGCCTAGATAGCTGTAAGACCTAACAAAGATCTCAAAATGTCGTAACTTCAGTTGTTTACCAAAATATAGTCCCTTTGAGGACACATTGACTTTTTATCCCTTACTTTTTTTCCTCTGTCATGAAAAGGCTTTAAAATTATCTAAACCTAGGGAAGCGGTGTGAATGTCCACACACACCCCAGGCAAAAATAACCATAGAGACTTGCTGAAGTGGCTTTGTAGGAGTTTGGAGCAGCAGGACATGTCTTACTCTTTACTTTTGTGTAGCTGCTTGTTATCCACTGATACACAGTAAAGGAGCACTTGAAACAGTCCAAGAGGTATCACTGAGTATTTAACATAGGTACCCTCACAAGGAAGGTGTTGAAAATCCACTGACATCTAAGATACAGGTAACTTGTGAGCCCAAATAAATCCTTTACACTTCTTAACCCCTGCGATACAAAACATGAGTAATCACATGAGTGTTTGTAGGCTAAAGACTGCCTGTCAATATTATCAATTGTTTGAGCTATGGCAAAGAGAATTTGCAGTGTTAATAAGTGCTTTAATTGTATCTCCATGCAGAGAATACAAAAGTAATTTCAAAGTACTCTTTTTTATTCCTCAGGTTATCTGATATGTTAAATAGGCTCCTGACAGAGCTTTTTCATCAGATTTTCTACTGAATAGACAAGTATGCCTAGAAAAGTCATTCTTATACATTTACAGACTAAGTGAAAAGCCGTTAGTGAAAGACAGGACAGATGAGATCTTACAAATGCAGGTCCCTGCACACTTTCTGCAGTGTCACTATATTTTTATACATTAATAAAAACGTGTATGCAATATGAAGAAGCACATAAAAAACCAAAACAACGTCTGGAAAATTATATCAACAGTGAAGACATAAGGCATGAGGACTCAGAGAAGCTGAAAGGTGATTTTTCCTGCATTATATCGTAGGTCTTTGTCCAAGGTTGGACTGATGAGTTCCAACTACTGAACTACCCCTCAGTCCTTCTTTCCATTTTCAAGCCATTAGTATTAGGAATGTGTCCCACAGTTAACAGATGATAATCTGCTCATCTTCTTGAAACCTATTAGACCTATTCTAATTTCCCAGTCTCAGGAATACTTTTGGACAGCTGCTAGTTTTCTAAAAATCATATTTTAAGGAAGCCATGACTTTCTCTGCTATCCAAGAATAATATTAATATTTTCTCCTTCACCCTGGATGCATCTGTGATTTTTAACCATGAGTATCCTAATCAGACAGAGATTTTTTCCATATGGCCTCTAAGCCGTAGTTCCATAAGCCACAGATTTTCAAATGACCTCTATACCACTGAGAGAAAAGTTAATTTCCAGTACTCACTTTTACCTCTGGAAAGTCCCAAAATAACAGGTTTTAAAACTGCTGCAAGTTTATACCCAAAGAGGTAGGGATTAGCATGTCATTTTTCACATCTCCCTCTAAGCCATGCCCAGGTGGGCTCATAATAACCAAGGCACCTGGCCTGCCAAGCAAGGGGAAATGAAACAAAGCCTCTGCAAAAAAAAAAAATTAAATATTTTTTTTCCCCCTGATTGTAAGTGATGTATCTGAAATATAAAATGGGATGTAAAATGCTGTAGGAGGCTTTTACAAATATATTTTTAGGGCAAGCTACGGTAATGTGCATGGCTTGCCCACCACAGAGACGACATTCCCTGAATTCTTCCATATGCTTCATTCCCAAAATTTGGTAAATATTTTGCTGAAACTTTTACTATCTAGATATACTTTGGAACATAACATACTTACTCTTAAAATTTAATTCCCACTGAAATAACTTCAGGCGCAAAAGAACCTTGAAAAGGCATCCCTATTTTCCTAAAGATGCGGGACCCATGGAGATTTTTACTGCTGCCACCAAAGACAGACCATCAGGGATAGTACATGGCACTGCTTGGATGTGATGGACAGAGAAGAAAACATGAAAAGAAGAAAAATCAAAGAGAACTAGAAGAGAACTTAGAGCAGAACCTAGAAAATTAATGCTAAGTGGAAAACTACTGAAAAGTGTATAATGGAAGGGCAATGATGGTGTTCACTGCCTTTGGAATTTCAGAGATGAACAATAAAATAATTTTCCAGTAGCCTTCAGAGTCCTATGCAACAACACAAAAATTTCATGACAATACATTCCAGAATGCAGTAGGAGTTAAAGTTCATCTCAGCTTAAAAATATAAAATTGAGTGTGGGGATCATGGGGAGAACTGAATGCCACTGGACCCAGCTAGCTATTCCTTTATCGCCTTTGGTATTCAGATGACATTTACTCTTACCCTTTCTTAAAATCCTGAGGGAATCACTAAATTATATATGCACATATATATCCAGTACAGAGAGCTGAAAAGTACAGTTTGCCTTCAGGGCCTGCAATTAGGGATTTGCTAAGTCAGCTATATGCTGTCAGGGAATCAAGGAAATCTCCATTAGAATGCCATTAGGACCTGCAGGAAAGCTCTGCATTTCTTAGCCCCATTGCTCTACATACACTCGATTATACTCCAGAAAATTTCCATATTTTTGCAGAAACATATCTCCTTAATTAATATTATTGGAAGTTCTAATAGATTTGTTTAGATCAGCATAAATGCCCTTCAATCATCCAACGGCTTGAACTGGGCAGTCATCTGGCAGCCTTCCTTATCGGCGTGTTGAGACTTTGGCAAGAGTGGGTTGAGCACAGTTCATGCAGAACTGCTGAAAAAACATTCGATAACAGCAATTTTTTAAGATTTGCCAGTGAACAGTCAGATCAATTTTAACACTCATTTGCCTGGTTTGCTCTCTGACCTCCAAATAGAAATGTTTGTTCATAAGCAGCTGGTTCTTTTAATCTCCACATCATTGTTGTGTGAATATTTATACAAAAGGCATAAAGGGAGCAATAGAACAGGAGAAAAAGAGCAGAGCTTGATCATTTCTTGAGATTTTTTATGGTGGTATTCTTGGTAATTGTAATCTGCATTTTATTTCACATTAAGGTCTGGGAACCAATAGGAAAGATTGAAATTGCTGACATTTCATTAACTTGTAAATTTGTGAAACATGTTATGGAATTTTTTCCTAGGAAATTTTGGCATCACAAATGGGTAGTGTGAAGCCCTTGCATTGTGATATACACGCAAAACTTCACATGCAGGTCAATTCCACGTATGCTACACCCACAGAAGTGAAAGCTTGCACATGATCTCACTGAAATGGGTGAGTGCTGACTGACCTGGATCCTCAATGGTTTTTCCTTGATCCAAGAGTTTTGTAGAATAAACTACTAAACTTTTGTAGGATAAACTACAAGGGCTAGATTTCCCCCTTGCTGGAGGAATCTCCTGTGAGAAGGAAAAGTCCTGACATACCAAACTTGGTATTCAATCTACATGAAGGTTTCTTTACAATAGCAGTGTTTCAATGCAACTACCTGAAATTGTTGCATATCATATTTCTATCTTATTTAGTACCATTGTACGTAACACACTGCAACATTCAGTATCCTCCAGCTCTGTATGGAATTTTTGAGCAGCAGTGTAACTTGGATCTGGCTATTCTGGCCCCTTTAGGAAGCACGCTACTTCCTAAACCAATACACGTGGAAAGCAATTAGCAAAATCTAGCAGGATTCCATGGCACAATTCAGGTCTTCCATGAATACTACAAGTTTATCATGGGGTAAAGAACTTTGCCTTCAAAGCCTGTCACTTCAGCATCTCTTAGGAAAGATACAGAATAGAGTGCGCATTTTCTGGTCACCTACCAACCACTTTCCTTTCGGGGCAAATCTAACCTTTAGTATAGAATGCATATTGCACAATCGGCAGTGGTTTTTTTCTTGATAAATTTAACAATTCCCTTGGCATAGCTGCCAACCTCTTCAAGAATGTGGAAGGTTTGTGGAAAAGTACATGATGAACTTAATGTAAATTGTATAACAAACTCAAACCATTCACATGAAACATGTAAAAGGAATGAAATTGAGAGCTGCCTCACATAAGTGATGGCACAGCAAGGCACTGCATCCTGAAAATCTTTTGGTTGAAGGAATGGAGTGTACCTACATTTTTAACATCGTTATAAAGAGGTAAGAAATTGAACATGTCTACATTTCTTTTCTCAAGTTTCCCAAATGGACTAGTCCACAATTCAGACTAACGGCTTGTAAAGTTTCCCCTTAAAAAAACATAGTGGTTTTGAGCATAAAATAGTGTCTGAAAGTAATACATTCCTTTTTTATACTTACATAACTTAGAGACAATTAAACTGACATTTTTCCCATAACCTAATAAAAAAAAATCCAGTCTTGGTTTAAAATCTTTGCCTGCCAAATGCAAATCAGTATTTTTTTTCTGAATTGCTTTATGAATCCATGAAAACAGGATATATAACAAAAAACCCTCATAGACCTATAACTACAGAAGTGCCAAAGAGGCACTGGTTGGAATACAAAACATCATCAACTGACTTACCTCTTCATTCATCTCCCTTGTTATGTTAAGTGTTCAGATATTGTCAATGTTTTAGAATTTGTATAATTTATGAAAAATTATTAAACACCTGTTCTTGTCCCATAAAAGAAGAATATGGAACAATTTCTTCAGTTTAATTGATTCTTGGCTTGAGTTGTCATTATTTTCTCGGCAAATACAAAGAAACTGTAGTTCCCTAATGGTCAGGTTTTGTTGGCAAAACACAGATGTTCAGAATCTACCATTCTAAAATTGATCTACTTTTGGTGATTTTGCTGAGAAAATACCATTAAAACACAATTAGCAAGTCAGTGATGGAAAATAATGATGCATAGGTTCTCACAATTTACATTCCCCTTCCTTGCAGATGTGATAGTGCTGGATAATGCAGTTTGCCTGGATATATCCAAACTATCAGCGTTTTCTGGTCTGAGTTTTCTGGTGCATTTATTAGCAAATTGCTTTCATGTGTCTCTCCCATAAGCTGCTATCTGTTCTGTTTCCATCCGGATGGCACTTTTGGGAAAGTGCTTAGGAGAAGGAAAGCCCCTAGAAGAAGGTAAACTGGGTGCACCTCTGAGTTGTGCGTCACACCACTAGTTCAGAAAGATGACATATTTTATATACGACAATTATTTTTGCCCTTTCTTTGTCAATGAGAGACATTACTTTTTTGTTCATACCACCTTGCAAATTAGAGTAGTTGCAGGCAGTCCTCTCTGAGCCAATTTCGAGAGCATGCAGAGCTGCCAATTGCCACTCAGCACTGGGGGAAGCTGGCACGTTGCCCAGTAATCATGACCTGTTCACTAATGGGACCAATTCAGGAGATCATGACCGCTAATAAAACACATCCTACCTACTTACTTGGATCCCTTTCCTTCACTGTGTTCAGTTTCACTTCCTCAGCTGAACTGAACAACTGAACCAAAAGGAACAACTTGCAGTCCAACTGCCCCCTCAGCATCAGCAAGCTGGGAGCTGTTGTTTCTCAGCACTCTGCATGGTGCTGGTGTGGGATTTACACTGGACTCCTACAAGATTCAAAATATGCAAACAGAACAAACGCAATTTATTGGAGCCATTGGATCCTTTCATAGTCTAAAAATTCTGATATTATAATCATTCGTACAAGGTTTGTGCTTTGTAGTTTTTCAAGGGCGAGCTCAGTTTTGCATTTAATTACTCAGTCAGCTTGTCCTGTATTATGTTTCCCTATACTGACATTGGTTCGGTTCAATTTTCTAAATTTGTCAAAGACATGATATGTTATAGTTTTACTAGTCGAAAAATAATGGATATTCAAATTAAATTATATTTTTATTCGATTTTTTAAGTCCTCATTTGAAGGGCTCTAAGTTTGAAGGTTTGAACCAGCTTGTAAATGTCTGACTATTTGTTGAGTCTGGCCTCCCACACTGTGAAGTGCTCTGTGGGAAGATACAATCTGGAATTCGTCTCAGAGCGAGTAATTTTCATACCTGTACATTGCGCTTGTCTAGCAAACAGAAATCAGACTGAATGCCCTGCGCTCTATGAAAGGAAGAACAGTGACTCACCGTGGTAAGAAGGCTGGTACATGCCGATAGGCTCAGGTTTTAGAAACAGCCTGATGTAGAGAAGAACTTGGCCTGCCTTACCAGAGCATTGCCAGACCTTATGCTGAATACAGAGGGTAAGAGACAACTAATTTAAGCTTTATCAAAGTTTCATTCTGCTCTAGCTGAACAGAACAATGTAAAGGCAGAAATGTTTAAATGAAACAAACCCCACCACGTTTCTTGAAACAAACAAAATGTAAATTTTTGAGTGTTGTCAGTTGTCACGGTCACTTCCTGATTTCCTGAGTCCTGGCAGGACTAGAAAATTAATTACAATATTGTAGGAAATTTCTTTTATTTATCCAAAACTCTGGTAGATTGCTGAAATTTTGCAATAAATGAAGAGAGCAGAGTCCATATCTCCTAGCAGTGCATGGCATTCTCAGGGACACGAGTTCATCTTCCTACACTTGTGGTTTTACGAGTCCCTCTGTCCCAAGCACAGAGCCTCACACAGGTGTTAGGTCTTTCTCCTCTTTGCACAGCACACAGAATGCCTTCAGATATCAGCACATATGTGGACACTCTTTTAAGCCATTCCCCCATACCAGTTGATTGTTTTCAGTTTGACAGTAATCCCCTTCCCTGGGACCTAATTCCTGTCTTTAATGTGGAATAAACCTGAAAGCTGGAAGACATCCTCTTTTACTTCTATAAACAGTTGTGGATGAATGAGATTTATCCTGTTTGACAGTTTTTAAAAAGGTTCTCTATGGTTTTTATTAGCATTATGTGAGCAACAATGGCTCCTCAGTTATAGCAAGCTTTAATGATTGCCTGTTAATGCACTTGAGATAGCAGGAATCTATTAAATAAATCACAATAATTATTAAATATAATACATGTAACTATTTTACCACCAGAAAGGCTAAATATCAGAATATCACGCTTAATACATAATATCTAATGCAGCTCATAGCTGAAGACAAAAAATACATTTAACAAACATAAAACCCACAAGTGTGATAATGTGTTGTAAAAACTAAGCTAATAAGTAAAATTAAGAGAGACACATTTTGGTTCAGATTTTCCCTCTAGTCCTTGTTTACACTACATGACCGCTATTTTTCTATGTAACTCCACCCTGTGCTGTGTACTTTTATCCATTACTTCTGACAGTCTCATAAGAGGTGGGAGATGAAAAAGGCCCGTGCTGGTATTTCTAGTATACAAAAACTGCTCCTGTCTAGTGGCCTTTAGCAATAAACTGCACCTAAAAGGACATTGGCAGAGCAACATCTTTTCTGCTGTCCAGCCATTGGAAGTGACCAAGAAAAAAAATGTGTGCTAAACAAGCTTGTAATGAAAATTATAAAGTTTTTTTCACATCTGGACAGCATGGCTGATGTTATCACTTGATGGGCAGAAAAGCTTCCTACCTTTTTTGAACGAGTTTGTTTGGGTCTGTATAGTCACACCTTGAGACTGCAGAGGACATGCTCTGGGCAAAAGAATCACTTTTTTTCTCACTGAGACAGTCTCAACAGGAACACAGCAACTCTTTAACAGAGCACAACGCTATCTATTCTCTCTGACTAATAGAGTGAATTTTGAATTGGTTTATCTCTAATACAGATCTCCCACACACACAGGCAGCCGTGTGCACTATGTGTGCATGCATACACACTGACAGCTCTGGAAGTGATCTTAATGAGAACCTTTTAACACACTCAGAGTTTGAACCAGAACCTCTCTGGTTCTCAGCTACACTAGAAGTACACAAAGAGCTGGCAATTTGGCACAGTATGCCTTGTGATTAGTTTAATCACTGTCAGCATGTAACTATAAACCAAATACTAATTAGCCATCTTAGTATATTGATGGGATTTTTCTTAGTTGTCTTTTGAGTTATGTTTTCTGTGGAAGCAAGCTGAGGTCCCCTGTGAGAAGCAGGAAGGCAACTTTCCACATATGCTAAGATGTGCAAATATGGGAACTACTAGGTGCCTGTTATCAAAAACCAGGTTTGGCATCATTTACAAATCAGCAAAAGTGGAAGGATTAAGACATTTTGAAAAGCAATTCTGCAAATGCTTGACAGCAGTGAGTGAGAGATAAGACTGACTACAGCACTTGGTGCAGGACCCAGGGCTGGAATTGCTCCAAATCTCAGGAGGCTTCTGATCCACAGATCTGGTTCATATCCTTCTCTGTTTTTAAGTGGTTGAAGGTGATTTTATTATTCAGTTAGATTCTCTTTGTGGAACAGAATATCAAGTGCTTGAAATGGTGATAGAGAAATTGAGTCATCTTCTTATACCAGTGCAAAATACAATTGGAAATACTTGCTATTCATTTCCAACCTGTGACTGTTTCCTCAGGTACTCTGTCACATCTTTCTTTTCTCTGGGTAATACAAGACTATCACAGTTTGCTAAGATAAACAATGCAAAGAGATTTACCAAAAGAGAATTTGCCCCGGTGCAGTGTCTTTGGTGGCACTGCCAGTAACATGCGGGCACATCACAGCTCTTCAGATGTGAGAACACGACCCGAGCGTAGCAGCCCAGTGAGCTGCCTCGGGAGGCTTAGGCAGACCCTGACACCTCTGGGAAGATCAGCCAAGCAGTGGAAACTGTGTCAGTGCTTGAAAAACCTCACAGCTGTCTTTCAAGGGACAAAGGAGCTAGAGGAAAAGCTGCAAATAGAATAACTATTCAGGGATAGATTGATGGGGAGTGAAGGTCACAGAATGGTTATTAAGAATGGAAGTGGTAACAGCAGCAGCAGAAGCAATTTTACCTGACCAGAACAGATTCAAAAATTGGCCTTTATTTGTACCAGCCCAAGAAATTCTCTTTATCTCCTCATTTGATGGGCAGAAGTTAAGAAAAAGAAATGGAAGGGATTCCCCCAGAGACCAAGTGCTCCTTCTCTTCCTACAGCAAAGGAAAAGGAGTTCATTTCATTTTGTTGTGCAATAATGCTTAAAAGGACCAGTTTTAGGAGTAAAAAAGTCACCTCCAGTCATTTATGATTTATGCTGAGCCACTACAATGCCAGCATTTCCAGATGTTCAGAAGCCTGCTGGAAAACAAAACATATTTCCAAAAATTCCTGGGGCTGGAAGTGCAAATCTCATTCACACTCGTGAGATCTCACATAAACAGTGCCTTGCTGCTACCACAGGGCTGCTCATAAGCACTCACCAACGGGGAGGAAGCTGTATGTCCTGTAAGGCTCTTCAGGCTTTGTAAATCTCCAGACCAGACATGGAACCTGTGTCTGTGAGCTGCAGCTCCCACACTGCTCTAAATCTGCTTGGCCCTAATTAATCCCCGGTTCAGTAATTCCCCAATTCAACTGCTGCTATTTACACCCGCTAAGGATCTGTCCCTGTTCATCAACGACGATAAATTCTTTGGGTTCATCTGTACTGTAGGCTTTATATTCAGCTTTCCATGCGTTCCCTTTTCCTTCTGTAGAGAATTTTGCCCGTGTCCTGCTTTATTCCAAGAAAACTACACTTTGGTGCCTAATTTTTGTCATGCAAAATGAGGTTTCCACAAGAAATTTGGGATAGCAGTTAGGTCCTGAATTGATTTAAAAACACTACTGGTTTAATTTAGATTTCTCAGTGGGCATATTCATGGGGCAGAGATATTTCTTCCAATATGTACGTATGTGCCTTCCCACAGACACATTCATGTCCATATATAAACATAGACTTGAGGTGAGAATAAGGAACCCAGAGCACCTACTGTTGAAACCACAAAGGGGAATTAAGCTTAAGGCAGTGCTTACTACTTCTTGCAGTCAGGCCATTTATTTAGGTCCACATGAAGGCCCAAGTCTGAAAATTTGTCACCAATACTTTTCTCTTTAATGTTGTCATCTTTATTCTAAAATATTTAGATGCATATTTGAATGTGGCTTCAGTGGGCACAGAGAGAACAGAAATAATGAGTAGTTTGAAGGTTATTAGAAGCACTGTTAGATGCTAGAGAATGACAGGACTATTCATAATCATCCCCTTACATGAAGTAATTTGATTTTGTGGTATGGAAACCACAAACATTGTTTATGAACAAGACATCCTCAAATTTGGCACAAGAATACATTCATTATTCCCTGTAAGACCCCATTATGAGTGATGATGTGTCAAAAGTCACAAAAATGTTGAAATTCTGATTCAAATGGAAAAAGTAGTACACGACGAATCTATGCGTGAGATGTGTTAAATCCAGACTAGAATAGTATTTCTGTCTCCATTAGCAACAAGAACCCAAGAGGATGCAGCAACTGACTTAAAGAAAAGATTGTTTGTGATATGAATGTCAATTTCCAAGAGAGAAACCAAAGTGGTGGCACAAACAACCAGGCTGAGTCACCCCCTCAAATCCCAGTTCAAGTGTTGTTTCAAACCAATGAGGGAAGCACTGCCAGCCAATCATCTACAGGTTATTTATTGCTCTATTTTCACATATAGAACCTTTCTGTCAGCTATTAGCAGTGATTCAGTGGCACTGCAGGTTATCAGTGTGTAAGGGAAAGTTTACTCCAGAGACCTCACTTTACCAGCACTTGCTCTACATTTTTCCTCCTCTCTAATAGCTGTTCCATCTATGATCCTTCTCACTATATTTGCCTCATTAATGAAATTTTACACAGTTTTCTAACAATCCAGGTTATCCAAGGATTGCTTTTCAATGAACAGTCATTTGAATGGGTACAGGTTATCTGAGAAATGACGGTACAGTTCTCTTGGGGAAAGGAAAAAAACCAGACAGGTGACATTTCCAGATATGATAATGTGATAACTTAGAAGGGAAGCACAAAAATCCACAAGTTTCACCATACATAAAAATCATTGATTCCCTATGCCTAGATGTACATGAGTTGCTTTTCAAGACATTGAAGTTCACTAACACAGATATAGGTCACTTGAATAAGCAAACAGTCCTTCTAACTATCTTGAGGGACTATCACCTCTGCTTCATTAAGTACCAAGAAGTTTTGATGTATTTTTTTTTAAACCAGCTTTAAATGTGCTTATCTACATATATCAGAAGGCACTCATGTTATTACTAAAGGATGTATGCAACACTAGCTTATTTGTTCATTTATGTTCTATGCATACAAGTTATGTAACTCCATTGATTTCCCTTTCTCATTTCTATTTCCTCATTTCAGTTAGTTTTATAGCCATAACAAATTACATTTTCACTTCAAAGTCAGTTTCCTTTCTTTTGCCCCTGCTATTCTTTCCCCTTAGGTTTCCAAAAGTTAGCTTGCGATTTTGCAGATAAGCATTCCCAGTGTATAAGACCCTATTAACAGAAGTTCTGAACCAGAAAATAAAACTTTGTGAAAAGGTGTACTATAAATATGAACAGAAGTTTGGCAGTTTCTTTTGCAGGGGGAAAAAAAATCCCGGATTGCAACTACCTAATAGTTTGGATTCATAACTGTGGTAATGACATTTGTTTTTATAAATTTGAGTCAAATGGTGGTAATTTCCATTTTCACCTGATCGACCTTTCAAATTTGAAAGTCCATGTTAGATAACTGCTTCACTGCTTCAGAGCAAGCAAAGTAAATTACTGGAGGAGACTGCAAATTTGGGCTTAAGAACAACACTATAGTCACAGAGTAGCACTGAGAGGTGTCCTCTGAGGTAGTTAACTTTTGGCATAGATGTGTGCATAGCAAAGGAACAGGGCTTTTGTCTAATCCACAGCATATATTTTATTTGCAGCTGATCCCTTTACTCCCTGTAATAGGAGCTAAATCTTCACACCTGACAGACCCTGACAAAGGCCTGGGGACAGAGCAGCATGCAGGCTTAACCTCTTCCAAAGTGGTCTGAAACAGCCCTGGCAATCCAGTGTTTCCACATTAAACCTTCACTAGGGAACCCACCCTGAAAACCAGGAGGAGTTTTAAGTCTCCTTCTCCCTTTCCACAGTTAGACCTAAAACTGCTGTTGCCCCAGGACTTTGCATCTTTGGGACTCCTTCACAGCTCCTTTTTATCAAACGGGGTTGAAACGGGCCCCATTATAAGCTTACAGCAACTGGGAACCTGAGCCAGAGAGGAAAGGCAGTTAGTTATTAGCAAGTTCTTCCAAGGGAGCCTAAAGGGGATTGTCCACCAGTGTTTGAATATCCAGCTATCAATTCACTGCACTTCTAGCAAAAAGGGGGGAAAAAAACCGCTGGTAAATGACTAACACATGTGCATAGAGCAGGACCTTAGCTCTAGATGTACTAATAACTGTGACTTTTTGTACAATTTTTTTTGGAAGAGGTCAGAAGAATTTAACAAACAAGGTACTACCAGACTTCCTGTTACTTGTAATTACAAGAATGGGCAATCTTTCATTTTAATAGGTCACATACTATTTTTTCCCTTGCTAGCATTTCTTATAAGCAGACAACGGTGTTAAGAAGAAAAAAAAAAAAGGAAACCATTGCCATTTAAAACTTTGAGACTAAACATTAACATTGCTGGTATGCTAGCAGAATCTGGGACAAATCCTGCCCTAACTCAAGGAGTGCAAAGGGCCAGCTCACAGCAGCATGATGCATAACAAATGAGCTGTCTGGAAAAGGTAGGAAAAGGATGGCAGAAGAGGAAGAGGCATTACAGAGATGGGAAACAGTATGAAATACAGTTCAAAGCCTCATTGTGCAGAACTGTTTGAAAGCCCTGGTACGTATGCACAGCTATTACTGCTTTCCCCCAGCAGATTTAGGGGCAATAGAAATACAGAAAAATTTGCTGTTAGTCAGCCAGGACAGTCTCTTTTGGGAAGTTCTACTGTGGTCTGCTGGCTGCCTTAGCAAATCCTTCCTTACTTTTTCCGTGGACAATACGCCTTTGCTAAGCAATGAGGATGTGAATTGGTGCTTTGTTTGTATGTACCAGCTGTCAACTGAATGTGCAATTTAAGATGTAGATTGAGACACAGAAAAAGACATCAATTTTCCTAGGGAAAAAAAAACAACTAATTTTTTCTTTAAGGGTTCATATATTCTACAGACAAGGGAATACTAAGAGAATAACTGATGATCAGCACAGTCCTCCCTCGGTAATTACCACAGAAACACTGAGTATAGATGTTTCAGATCACACTAAAGATCTTAAGTTTTTTCTATTTCTATTACGACACACTGTTTTTTATTATTACTACTATATGTACATAGAGCTTTTTTATAGTTGTTTTTCACCACAGATCAACACCCCCTCAACAGATTATGCTGAAAAGCAGGGAAAAAATAAAACCAGGAATAGAACAATTGTTTTGTATTAAACCAAACAGGATCTTGTTATCATAGTGTTCTGTACTTATGGTACAACTGGTAGAGAAAATATTTTGCAAACAATTGTACTTCTAAAAACTATTATGACTTAGTACTGATACTAAAACAATTGTGAGAAAATATGCTACTGCTGTAAATAACTTTTGAAAAGATCAACAATTTCTTAGTAAGACTTATTAGTTCCTCTTTAAAAGCTTAACATTAGACTCCTCATCTCAGGAGGACTAAATGGCTTGTGAGACCACTAGACAGCTCTAAATAGAGCCCCTCATCCTCTCACTTTCACCTCCAGTCTGCATCCCCTGGCCCTGGCAGAAGCCACCACCTGATAGAGTTATGGAGAGGTTTCCCATCAAGCACCAGCACTACCACATGTAATTAGCACCCTCGTTTTCTGCATATGCCTGTCCACACCGTGAAATCAGTCTCCAAAGCTTGTTGGTGTTCAGCTGCCAGAGGCCAGGTGAGGTGTTAGAGCTCCAATAGTTTGGGAATGGGGACTGAGGGAGCTGTTGCATGAGCAGTGCAGCAGCAGGGTTTAGGAGTACCATGTTTGAACGTTATCAACATTCCTATAGTAACAGCTTACTGGGCAACAGATAATTAATTTAGCAGGAATGGCAGAGGAAATGGTCCCTTGGAATTGACACCATAAGCACCAAGCAGGTGCAGAAGAGTGGGAGGTGTGGGGTCAGGCTGACTGTGGTAACCCCTGCAGAGAGGGACTGCTCTGTGTCCCCGGTATTGGTTGCCTCTCACTCTGCCATGAGCAGCTCTGCTGTGGACAGGATGAGATGGATGTGTTGGGGGTCCTGCTGGAGATGCTCTGCTGCCCTGTTTGTGAGAGGGACTAACAGCAGTGCTGAGCCATTAAGCTGGAGAGTGCTGTTTCTCATGGATGTGCCACCACTATTCTGTGGATGAAGACCATCCCTACCACTTCATCACTGGCACTTCTGTACCACTTTCTTTTCAGTAGTGGATCAAAAATGCACCCAAACTCTGTTCTCTTAGGAGTATTGGGCTCTCTTCACACAGTCCTGGTATCCCACCCACCCTGTGGAACACTTGGCAGCATGGCCCTGACTGCGAAGAGCAGCAGTGACAGCTGCTTGGGTGCTCACAGTGTCAGCACCGATTGCTTCAAGCCAGGCAGGATCTCCCTGCCCGGGCTGGTTGGGAGCCGTGCGCTGCCTCTGCCTGCACAGCGCTTGCTGTCCGGGAATCAGGATTTACTGGGGCTTAGGGCCGGATCCTACAGGTGCTGAGCGCCATATGGCATGCACAGAGCAGCCTCTTCCCACACACCTCCTAAGAAGTCAGCAGTTTTGAACTTTTACTTTTCAAAGAAAAATACTGCCAGTATAATAGACTAAATTTTGTAATAAAAAGTGAAGAGTGGGAGCTAACGCAGCACCATTTAAAGCTGCATCTGGAATACAGTCGCTATTTAAAACCAGTGGGGAAAAGCAAGAAATGAAGCATCAGAAGAGGGCTTAGAATGGAGCCCTTTAAAAAAGAAGAATGCGTTATAAATAATAAACACATATACAGTTGTACATGATATAAAACTAATTCTATTTCAGTGCCTTGGTGGCATTAATAAACCTCTCAGCTTTATTCTCCTGGTTTATGAGAGCACCAGCATCCCTCTACGGAATTACCTGCTTTTCCACCACAACGTAAAAAATCATTAAGACAGTTTTTCAATATTTTGTTATTGTTTGACCTACAGATTAATATGCCTCTCTAGAATTTGCATCTTCCCTATTGTCTTAGAACAAATTACAGCACAATAAATGCTATCTGACTAGAGAGTATTGTGTAGCATTTTGCTACTTGCAGTATAGTTATGACTGGCTCCTGCATCAGCAAAAATGATTAGAATAAAATAGTTGGGTTTTAGGAGCTCTGAGATTGCAACAGGGTTATAGATCAGAAGATGTTTTCTTGCACTAGTGCCCTTGGGCTTGGGAAAACAATCTGGCTGTTAAATGTTAATTGCTAAATTAGTGAAGCTTAAGCCTAATGGAGGTGGCTTCTTCAGGTTGGAATGACTACATTCATGAAAATAACCAAGGAGAGCTGTGTAAAATATCTTTCTGCAAAATCTGAAAGAAAACAAAGTTACCTGCATTCAATATCAATTCAGGCAGCACTCACAGAAAGGTTTGCTTCTTTTCATTACTCCCACTTAAGGGAAAATTTTAGGAGTGCTTTCTAGTTCTGCACTGAAATCAGGAAAAATTTGCTGTTTCACCTGGGTTTCATGTGAAACCCAATAAACTTCAGTTCCTCTAACTTGACTGTTGCTTAGAAAATGTGATTCTTTGTATGTCAAAATCATTTTCAGCCTGAGGATCATCAAATAACAGTTAGGAATTCTAGGAAGGGGAGACAAGTAAGTGAGAGCCTGGGAAGAAGTGATGAATAACTGGGATTGTTTGGGGAAAAGAAGCAGTGCAGGAAGGAAGCCCGGGGTGTTTATGTGAGCAGAGGAACTGGAACAAAAGCCAGGAGAGCTGGGAGAAGTTAGTCAGGGGAGCAGCAGGAGGAAAGAGAAAAATATTAGGGATTCTGTGAAAGGAAGAAAAAGGTGACAGTACCAGACCCTGTGTGCAAGAAGAAAAGGCAGTTTAGGAATCGGAGACCTGTCAGAGAGTTCATGTGAGAGTGATGCACCAACTGTAGTAGTGGAACAGGACTGTTGTCACTAGGGTTCAGTTGGCTGGGTAAAGTGGTGAGGAGCAAGCAAAACTTCTTGGTTTTGAGCCAAAAATCACTGGTAAGTCCATAAAAATAATCCAAAGAGCTTTAAACTATAACAGGGGCAGCAAAGAGGATGGCACTTAACTATCTGTTGATTGTAGAGCTCCCTTTGTGCTACAGCTGAGATATAGAAACAATACAGACAGTAACTGAAAAATTAAACACAAAGGAAGGAAATGAAACGTATGGAAACACAACAGTCCTTAACTACACGTGTTTAATGATCATAAGCATTTATGTATACTGCACGCAGCTACAGTCATGCTCATGGGATGAATGATTTTCACAAAATAAAAACAGCTGTGGGGAAATTCTCTCAAACTGTAATAAGAACAATAAAAGCAGTAAAATTAAAAGATGTACCTCAAAATACTATTCAAGTTGACAGTCCATATGCAACTATCTTTTTATACCAGATACAGCTCAATTAAAATGCAATTATAAGAACAATATTTGCTCCACATTTTGTGCATGCTCTGAGCATTGCACCAAATACTCTAAGTTTATCTTTTTAATGAGCTTTGGGTTATTCCACGAACATGTGTATCTTAACAAGGACTGTGTGTTATACCCTCTATGGGACATTGAATAATGGTTCAACATAGAAATGACAAAATACCTTGGATGGAATGAAAGGAAGAAAAGTGGAATACGAATGATGGAAATTTACATATAATAAGATTTCCCAGCAATATGGTGGTGGGAAGCAATGTGACTTTCATGGTGTGAAGGGAGGGGAATTCCGTTTCAGAGGTCCTTGGAGACAAACAAGTCTGACTCCTTTCTGCACCAGACTTGGCAAGGAAAATTATTTTTCTGCTTGCCAGAGGCTCTGAGATTTCTCAAATTCCCCATTCCTCCTGGAGATAAACCTGGGCCTGTTGGGATGAAGCAATGTGGACAAGTTAAGCACTCTTCCTATAGTAAGGACATGAATGTCACACTGAGTATAGCGACTCTTATGCTTGTCCTAAAAATTGTGGGGTGGGTCACTTGTGTTTTTCCTCTCTCTCTCTTTCTCTCTCCCTCTTCCACTGCTTTTCAAATCTGGTAGGTTTATTCTCACTAAACTGCTGTATTTTGACCAATTTTTTTTTCTTAGAAATCAACCATCTAAAAAAAATTACAATAATTTTGAAAAATGTCATTAGTAGCAACTGCAGACAATATCACCATCATATAAAAAATTATTTCTCTCTTTCATCTTCTTTTTTTTGGTTTTTTTTTTTTGTTCTGTTTTTTTTTTGTAGAATACATAGGAAACAACATTTCATGCACACCTTTTTTACAGCAACTGTCAGCAAAGGTTAACCTTTTAAGGACAATTATTGCCTGTATGTCATGAATTTTTCAATATCCTTTCTTTTTGTAGTAGTTCTGATCCTTTCTTTGTCTTTGTTTCCATCATTATGCCATTATTATAATCCCACCGAGGCCTTCTCAAGTAGAATTAGAACAGCACTTAATTACTGGAATTAGAAATGACAAATATCACAGTTTTTATCCGGTTGATCTTATCTAAGCTCTTCTGTTTATGAACTTGAATAATCTTGAATCAATGACTTCTAACATTTTCCAAAGACTTAGAGGGAGTTGATTTTTTTCTTCTCTGTGCTTACTTTCTACTTCTTTGTTCAAAGTGAGACTTTTTTGACACTATGTGCACTAACAGACAACTTTGTCTAATTTTGTATCACATTTTTCCCAGCCCTCCATAACTAACTCCTCATTTTCAACATGCAACTAACAATGGGATAATCCATCTGCGATAAAAGTCTATACTCAGAGTCTTTCATAATTCGGCCCATTTTAATTCATGCCTATCTGGAACATTTCCTTAACTCTGAAGTTGTCTTTCTCGGTCTGAGTGGTTGCAAAGTTGTTTAAGCAAATATAGGAAGATTAATTTTCATCAATGCTGCATTTGATATTTACTTGGAGAAACATGACTCAAGCAGGAAGATAATTGTGTTCTTATCTAAACTATGTACATTATTCTTTGATACTGAAAGTGTGTGGGAGAGAAAAAAGGCCCACTGCCCTAACCAGTTTTGGTTTGGCTTTAGTTTGTCGGGGGGTTTTGGTTTTGGTTTGGTTTTGGTTTGGTTTTTTTATTAGGCATTTCTCATCATGCTGCTTTCTATTCCTAAGCTGGCCCCTAAGCATCTCTGGTATTAGCATGCAGTGATGCTAGCTATACACATAATTTTGTGATGAAAATAAAGGCAAAGTATTCTAAGCCTCTTCAAATAGAAGAAATAGAAATAAAATAAAACAGCATGAAACAATACAAAACCAAACAAAAAACCCGAAACCCTCTATGGTGAGGCTGAGTATAACATTGAGCTAAACCCAAAATCTCTAAGGCTGAAACAGATTTCCTGCTTTTAGATACCAGGGGGCCTGCTCAAATGATTCCAAGCACAATAGTTGGTCATAATTTAGAGCATCTGAATTGCTTTAACAAGCCAAAAAGCAGAGATGTCCCAGCAGATGTGTTGCATCTGAACAGTGTATTATTTCTGCTATTTTAAAACAGATGCATTACAAACACAACTATTAAAGTAGTCTGATTTTTTCCCCTAAATGCTTCCAGTCACACATGTGCTTATTTCTTCTTAAAGGACTCTCCAAAGAATAGTGTAATTAGCTCTATACTGAAATAACTCATCTGTGTAACCCATTGTTTAGGAATATAGAATAATTTGAAGATCCTTCTATTCAAAAGTTTCACTTTCTTTTTTTCTGGTCAGTGTGCACACCTCTAGAGTTTGTTTCACCTCTCATTTGGCCTAATTTAAACTTCACAAAATGTTATTTTAACAGCTTATTAAAATTAAGTCGTTGCTAGAGAGAGGAACTATGTGGAGTACTGTGAATCATACTCCAGAGTTCCTTGAAGTGATTCCTCTTCCATTCAGTTTTGCAAATATCTGTGATTTCCACTCCCAGTTTCAGGGGCCATTGCTCCCTCGCTTTTGACTTTAAAAACCTCTTGCCTGAAAAGGGTAATTAAAAGTAGCAGTTGCTCTTTGATGGACTCTAGAATCTCTGTAGTTGCTTTCCCCATTGTTTTAGTTTTGTTTATCACCCCATGGATCCCAAAATCTATTGCAGTCCAAGGCACAGAAAATATTGAAAACTACTAACTATAGTTCAAAAGATACCCACACACATATAAGGTAAGCAGGTGAGAAATACATAATTTTTTATGAGTGATGGGCACGTATTAAAATGGGGCAGAAAGTATCTGGTTTAAAGAATTAATGATCTAGGAAAGGATGTCCTAATGAGCAGATCATTAGCTGAATGTCTGGTTCCAGCTCTCCCTCCACCACAGTCCCTGTTAGGTGTCTGACTCTCACTGATTTCAAAGGGAATTGGCTACCTAAATACCATGGCAGACATGGGTGTGAGTCTTTCTTTTTCTCAATTATTGAGCTATAAAATGGGGATAATTGTACTTCCCTTGCTTCTCCTGCAGTTACACTTGGGTATTGTATGGATGAGTACAGTGGAGAATATGAACTGCTCAGATACTACAGTAACGGGAGCTGTAAAAAAACCACCCCTAAAATAGGAAGAAAACTGTAAGAGTAGATTATCAAAGTCTGGTGAAATGGAAAATGACAGGGACTGACACGGATCTGGGAAGAAGGTCTGGATAGGCTAATGGATACAAATTACAGAAGCTCCTGTGATATTGAAAAATCAGTCAAACTTGGGAAGGCATCTGAACTTCTGGTTTCTTATCCAAAATGAGTCTCAAACTGCTACCACAACACAGGAGCTTTTCTCTGCCTACTGATACTTTTACTGAATAGATGTTTGCTTCTATAATATTGCTTTTTATGCTGCATCAGCACATTCAAGTATAAAATCATATTACAACAATAAATTCCTATTAAAGGATCACATTCTAAACTGAAAACATTATTACTGTAATTTCTTTCTATCTCAGAATCTTTTGCATGTGAAAGTATTCTAATAAATGTGTATATTTGTGCGTGAAGGAGACATTTGTGAAAGACAGAGAACGTTTCCTCTACATTATGTGCAAAGAGAGGAATTCATCCTTCAGCTGTAATAGATTTCCATTCTTACACATAATCAGCATTTTGTGCACATATTTGAAATTTATTTTTAAGCATATGTCTCAGCTTGTAAAGTTGCAGGAACAGAGTTTGCACCTCTATATCAAAATTAAAATGTGTTTAATATGGGGAAAATATTTTCATCAGGTTTAGATGAATGAGCATTTCTACGTCTATTCACAGTAACTGGCTAATATATTTGTAATGTAGCACATACCAAAAAAAAAAAAAAAAAAAAAAAAGATTTAGGTGGTGTGCTTCATTGATATCATACACAGTGTGAGAGTGAGGGTTCCTTATGGTCAAACAAGTGTGAGATGGCTTGAAAGTTCTTTCCTTTGGGTAGATGTTCAAAATCCTTGGAAATGTTTTCAAGCAGGCTTACCAAAGCAGAGCAACTTTTCTGCTACAGCTTTATTTTAGAGGAAGGTTTTTGGCTGTAAGTTGTGCAATTCTGAAGGAAGAAATCTGAAGAAAATAGTGTTATTATAAGACACGGGGTGAATTTCAAAACAAATTCTAGTCCCATGAAAGGACTGAATTTTGGTTTGATATACGAACTTGACAGGGCAGTATAGTCATCTGTGATGACCACAACACATACAGAGGACTACTGAGATATCTCAGTTTTAGAGAGGGTGCCCCACATCTTCCAGTCATAGCTTATTTCTGATGAAATTGAGAAGAGAAGGCAGAATGATTTACCTACACTTCCGTTGTCCCTCTAGTTCACCCTTGATGAGTGGGATGGGGGACATAAGGACACGATCTATGCTCAAGCTTCCCCCATGTATTGTGCATTTCCCTCTATAAAGTTGAAAATACAGGGCCTGAAATAACTTGGCCTGAAAATATTTGTCTTTACTTTCTGTTTAATTTCCAGTACATACATGACATTTTTGGTCTACTACTACCAGCAAAAAGATACAGTGCAAAATCAGTCCAAAATTATGTTATGCATTCTCTTCCTCACTCAAGCATGTGCAAGTTGTCAGCAATATGGCAATGTGTTTTTAAAGGACTTCATAAGGTGTTGTGGATTTAACAACAGAGGGGTTTCCATCTGAAGAACAGAGAAGCATTAACCAATATCTCCAAGTTCTTCTGTGGATTTCACGAGATCATGCATGGCAATTTGTCATTGAAGCATGTCATCCATCAAGCATTACTATTGTATTGTTTTGACTATTAAAATAACAGTTTCCAGTGCCAATTTACAATCTAAAACAATTCACAAAGCAACAGTGCTTTGTACCATAAAAATAGATGCCAGAGATAATTGGGCAAGGTGGTGTCGTGTCACATGTGTGCAATTCATTAATTAACTGCTTGAAACTGCTATAAAATAATAGCCATGTCATCAAGATGAAACTACAAAAGTGCAAATAAAATAAAAGTGCAGTAAGAAAGAAAACAGAGCAGCTGTTATTAAAATATCTTCAAGTTACTGTTCATTTTTACTACTTCTCTGGTCTTTCTGGTGCCAAACCCAAACCTAAACTGGTACCCCAAAGACCTTTACTTTATATTACTTCTGGCAAGGCCTGTCTCCTCTGTGCAGAATGCAGAATCAATTTGAATTTACACTATCGTATTTTAAGCGCACAGTGATCCCGACCTGCAACTGTGCCAAGTTTACACCTGCAGATAATGAAAGATGTGCCAGAATGTTGATGGACAACATTCACCAAGTGTGACAAAGTCTGGGAGTTTATTCTTTTGAGGTTCTTTCCCTGCAGTCAGTTTTATTTTTTGCAAAACAGCTGAAAAGTTTTCTTGCCTGTAGGTTCTGTTTGTGTCACATTCTTCTACCTTTAAAATGCCCCAAGGAAGAAAATCTAAGGTCTCTACAGCCTGGTTTTGCACTCCTGATGTTAAATGGTGAAACCACTGAACCTACAGCAGCCTAAAGGCTGCTTTGAAAGTGCAGAGGCAGCAAAACCCCACAAGACTTGGGTCTGTGTCTCTCACATCTCAATACCCCAGTCACAGTTCCTGATATAATCCCTCTTTTTGTTAGCAAGGTTAATTGTTGATTGAACTCTGTACTCTGAAATGATCCTTCCCACCTCAGGAGTCTGTGTTTGTCAAATTCAATCTTTGGTGTACTATTTACAGAAGTTTACCATCTGCTTTAAAGAGAACAGCTGGAGTCAGAATCTATGAAGAAGGCCTAATTTTTAATAAGCTTTGCTTGTATAATGTAGACTTTTAAAAACATTATAAACAGACATTAAAGACAGAATACAGACAAATCCTAAGAGCTACACATGCTCATAAATTCCAAACTAACACAGAGATTGTTTCTAATTTTGTAGCATAACTGATGGTGTTTAGGAGCAGGAGAACTCATCCAGGACATTTGAAAGATTTTGGATATAGGCACTGATTTTGGTGCAGTCTGCTCTGTGCAGGACTGCCCTGAGGAAGGAGCAGTCTGATACTTCACATCACCAGAACTTTTTGCAGTTGGTCATAAAGAGTAAGTGCAGTGACATTGGTGGACTTTGTCATTGTAAAACACTACGAAGTAACACTACAAAGGAGGAATGAGTACCCCCAGCCTATGCAGTGGTTTCTGATCTCTACTCCATATCATGTTTCTCTTTGCCAGAAAATTCTTACAGAATACCGTAACTGCCTATCAAAGATTTGAGGCATGTATGAAGTTTTAAGTACAAAGAACTCAATTAAAAAAAAAAAAATCACTATTTACTTGAATTATTTGGATTAACAGAAGGGAAACCAATCTGCAGTGACATATGATGATCTGAGTGTGATTATGCAGTACATGTAAAAGAAAAGTAGATAAGTGGGCTGTTAGAATTATTAAATGTATTACTAAATGAGACCTGGCACTCTGTGATGAAAATGAGACTATATGGGTAAGCAACAATGATGAATTTCTCAGACTTACACCATACTTTAGCCTGTTTGATCTCTTTTTAGCTTTAAATCTAGCTCTGCAAAGTAATGCTTCATGAGGCAACCCATCACACCATTATTGAATATTTGGAAGAAAAAAGTACTCTTAATAGGAGCCAAGGTTTTTCAATGATTGTTCATGAGCTTAAAGAGATGAAATATTTCCTTGTCAGTGCTTATTCCACACCTGACATTTCTCATATTTGATCAGTTAATGGTTATTGCCCGCTATGCTACTTTAAAAGGTCAGGTAAAAAAGGGTTGTTAAGTCTCCTTCAATGAAACACATACTGGGAAAACCTGTTTGCATCCATATATCTCTCTTTTGAGAGGCATAGATATCAATATTAGCACTTATCAAGAACATATTTAAGATAATAGTAGCAACATGTCTGGATGCTCTCCAAACAAAGATATATGAAGCAAGATACCACATGTAATATTTTGCTCTAAGTCACTTGAGTTAGATTAAGGTACTGAATTCAACAAAATGTATTTCTTCTGAACTCATCCACTGTGTAGCAGCTGTTATATCCAGGCTATTTCTAATAAAAAGAGAGAATAAAAGGCTTTTCTAAAATTACAGATTTTTTCCAAGAAACAGTTGTTAAATATGTTTGGTGGCTTTCCAGGAGTAAAGAAAAAACACAAAGATTTGAACATTCAAGAATATTAATGAAAAACATGTATTTTTTTTCTGGAAAATCTTCTGACCCATTTTTAAGAAAGGAATATGCAGATAATTTCTCATACAGCTTTGAGAGATTTTGTTCATTCTGGTTGGCGCTGTTGTTCATGTGTATGCTGCATTTTGTTCTAAAATTAACACAATACATATATTTTAAAAGATTACTTTGGCATACACAAAAAAGATGCTAAGTTCTTCACAGTTCTCAAATCTATACAAGTGCTGAGAGCCATTCTGACCCAGTAGCTTCTTCCCAGAACCTCGAGGACAGAAGATGCTCAAAACTTGCGGAACCAAGTGAGCAAGCACATTAACTCTCACAGTTCAACTGCCTTCCTTGCAAGTCATCTATCACATTCATTTATAAAGTAGCTACTTCCATTCATAGATATATTCCTATTAATTGGTCAAAGAACTTTTTACTAGTCCCAGAAATACGTCAGAAAAGCATTCTGCTCTCACCTCCAGCTTCTTCACAATTTTCTAAGTAACCCAAATTGACTAGATTTCCTTGTGGTTTTGGCAAAATTGGTGTCCAAGTCTGGGCCCAGAAGACCCAGTATTGCATTTAACTCTTCATTCTCATCAGAGTAGATTTAAATCTGTGAAATGAAGACTGAAGCAATTGTTAAAATACCCCAATAGCCATATTGAATATTGACTGTCTAAACAAGGAATGCAGCACATGTTGTTCAGGCAGGTGAAAGAGCAGAGCCTTTTGTGAAACACAGGGCAGGATAACCCATGTCATTCTCTGATGTCAATGAGGAGCTTTTCGTCATCAATGAAGAGTCATCGTCTTTACAGATCCTGTGAGATCCCTCCTGTGTATAGCTCACTTCCCAATGCCCTTTCCAGAGGGAAGCTTGATTTGATTACCGTCTTTTGGAGTCTATTTCAACCACAGGCTTCACTGCTAGATATTGGCATTGTATGAAAAACCCCTCATGTTGTTGCTGTTGCTATTCCCACGAGGATCTGAAGCATATAGACTTAAATGATTCTTAACTGTGGCTGCACTACATGTTAAACTGGTAGAGTACAACCTCTCTCAGATTTCTGAAGGTTTGACCCAGGTAGGATTTTAGCCTATGTCTCCTGCCAAAAATAGTGCATAGGAAGTGTAAAAACTTGCTAACATTCAGAGAACATGGAATTATTACAAAGTATTTTGCAATTCATTCAGCAGAATATGCATGTACCTTATGGGGTTTTTGTTGTAGTTTCCCAGCTGAGACATCAATTTCTTTAAACTGCAGACAGAACTTTATTTTGTAAGTATAAATAAGATGGTAAATTTTCATATTGCATTAGAAATTTTTCATGTATGTTCTGCTGCATACATATATAGATGGCATGCACTGCTAACCTCTGGGTACTTCTGGAGAGATAAAAGGGCTATAATTTTGCATTATTAGTTTTAAGAGAACTGATTTTCAAAAGCAAAAATTGAAGAAAAAAAGTCTAAGAATTCAATTTGTAGTATTAGCACAATTTTATTATTCTTCATTATTTCATACCTCTTCATGATGTCTCCTCTCTTCTACCTCCTTTCTCAACTAAATAGTCTGCAATTGGTGCAATTGTTCTAATCTCTTCTTATAAGAAACCTTTTCTTTTAGCTCTTCTACTCTGGTATTTTTCTTGCTATATCCGTTTTAAAGATAGGGTAACCAAAGGCAAACATAACAGTGGAGGTAAGTACCTTCATTTTATATACTGGCATGGGTAATGGCTTAAGGTTCATACAGGATGTGAGTCACACATTTCCCATAGTTCATTTTTCAAAATTCAGTCATTTCAGGACTTCAGATGTTAGAAAAGTGTAGAGGTAATGGATTATCCCCAGCTCTACCAAAGGGCTTACTGAAAGATAGATAAATCATGATCAACAGAAACAGATTTGGTCTCTCTGACTTTCTTTTATTTTTTGTTTTTCCTGATGAATTTGAATAGAGCATTTAGCACCTTATGATATATGTCTAAATGCTAAAAACCAAAACACAAGTCATGTGAGGTAACAAATATCAGATATCTACTATAATTGCTGGTTTATTTGAAATATATTAATCTGAAAAGGAAACTTTGCTTCTATTAACCCTATGAGTTTCTTTTGCTGGTGTAGGGCTTGCTGCCATTGCACAGTGAAGCATAGTACAAAGACGCGTGGATCAACACTGGTCTGCCCCAACCTACAGCAACTCGCTGTTGTGCAGTGTACTGCAACTTTGAGAAAGCAGCCACTGTTTAGAAATAGCTTTATTTCTGGCTAGGTCTTACTTACCCACGTGCAGGACATACTGACAAAGTGAAATTTTCTAATTCCAGCCCTCAGACATTCACCACACATTTCTCACTTAAATATGCACCATTGCAAGGAGTTCTGACACAGGGCCAGAGGTCAGGTACTGAACATGTTTCACTTTACTGTAACACCTCAGTGTTGAAAATCAACGTACTTCCAACTTTTTCGGCCCTTCTCTAAGTCCTTCTCCAAATCGCCATACTACAACATGCTCTGATATCTCCCAGGAGGCTGTGTTTGAGCTGACAAGCCCTGGAAGCCCAGCTGTACTGCACTGCACTTCCATGATGCATTAGCTGAACCTGCTTTCTGAACAGGGAATGAAGCAAGTGTTAGAGGAACCAGTTTTATTTAGTCCATATTCTGTATCTGGTCCTACCAGTGCAGGCAAGAAGGTCCTAGGTTCAGGAAAGGACCCAGGTCTTACTGAAACCAAAGGCAAGTTTTTCATCCCCTAAATATTAGTAATGGTTCACTGAAAGGCTGAATGCAATGCATATGGCACAAAGCTCCCATAAAATATTACTCATAATCAACATCATGTGAAATATGCTGCAGTTAAAAAGATTTCACAGGGAAGTATCCAAATCCAATCATACATAGAAAGAGCAGGAAAAAAAGACATTGTAATGTTTGCTCAAATCCTGGGTCTAGAGTAATGTAAGGAATGATCCTGTGCAGCAGGAATTTCTCATCTGTTTCTCTGTATCTCTTCACCACACAGCCCACAGCCTAATTCCAAATAAAAGGATTGTCCTGACCTGATGTGCCACCTTCTTTTTGTTTTTGTAAATCTCTCAGCATACACAACATTCCTTAAACAATTAATAACCATCTAAAGCTTCACCTCAGTCTCTGTGGGTGATAGGATTTATTCACATTAATCTGTACTTCTGTCCAGATTCCATCTCAAATTCCCTGTGCTTGTTCTGTCAACTTCTGTTTACCATTTGAGCCCATACATCACACTGATACTATTCATCTTGGTTCACATTGAATGATGATCTCAGCATCACATTCTTCTAGCCCAGCTCTTTTTATCCAATGCAAAGCAAAACAAGACAAAAATCCCCTTTCTTCTATTAGGATTGTGAAAAAAGAAGTGATACAACAGTTGGTGCTATATTTTGTGTTTTGTGGAAAACATGAAGAAAATGGGTGCTTGTCAAACCTTTTGAGTAGCAGGCTATCTGTTACACTTTCAAAAATAATCCTGATTTAGAGAAATGAGGCAAATACCTGTTGCTTTTAAGTGACTTGTATTAAAATATCCGCTGGATAACTGGTCAGCACAAACTGAACAGGGTAGACTAGCTGGCTGAGACCTCACGGCACATAAAGAGGAATGTAAAAGGTGGCTGTAACAGTTTGTGATCTAGTTCAGAAGTTCAGACCTCTGCCTTGTTCAAATGAAAGAAATTCTCTGTGTTCCTTATCTCATCCCTACTCACAGCTGAGCACATCATCTGGAAAAGATGCCACATGTAAGTGTATCAAAATCTAGTTTATAGGAACACAGTACACCGGGCTGTTTGACATTAATTAGATCTACCCAATCCTCACATGGGGGCCAATTTGGCACAAATAAAATTTGTGCACTTTTCACATGCAAGGCTGGAATTCTACATCAAGTTGATAAAAACAACATTCACTAATTAGCAGCTTCTGCATTGTCACCTCCAAGATGAAAGTTGCCAGGTGCCCACCCTCCTGCCTCAAATTGCTCCTAGGCAGCCTGTGTTACAGGCAACATAAAAACAAAACCCCCCTCCAAATTGCTCCGAGGTGACTTGTACCTAGAGCTCAGCAAAACTGCCAGTTTAGACTACAGGGAATCTCCATCTATGACACCCTCATCACTTTTACCTTGCAGAAAATCCTTTAAATTAAATCAGAAAGTGAAAAAACATGCATATGAACTAAAGCTTAACTAGCCAGTTTTATTTTAAGTGCAAAGTAATGGCACTGTAAAGGACAGAACTGCTGTAAAACAGTTTCAGATTATTACACTTTACATAAAAGAAAACAAATCAGAAAGAACAAAGTTAATTAGTTTGCAAAGAGAAAGGCATGTTAGTTGCTCAATAAACATTCCATGAAATAAAATTCACTCAGACCTTTTGACTTACGATATCAAACAAAATGCAAGAACTACAATAATTAGCAAGAGACTCTAAATGTAGTGATATCATGTGTGTTATTAGCCCATCATTTCATATCCCCTCACTCAATAATTTTTTTTTCCTTTAATGGTCACATTATGTAGAGTCCTGAAAATCTCCCTGGAGAAAAGGCAGGTACAAAATATTGCATAGAAAAGACAAAAATGGGAGTAATATAAAGTTAATTGTTTTTTTCTCCATTTTAATTGTCATCTACTTGTGGGAGCAGAGAGATGCTACTTTTTATGATAAGTCTGTAGCAGCTGCACGATGGTAATCTGTGACTGGCATTTTTTATACGTGATGGCCATCACCACTAAGTCACACAGAGATGCTATGACAGACCCAGGCACAGCCAGAAAGCTGCACTTCCTCACAGCCACTGCTCATGTACACCAGCATCAACCACATTCCTTTCCTAATAAAACAAAGCAAAAGGCACCTAAGGAATATACTCACCCAGCAGAGACTGCAGGCAGAAATAAAAGCATAAAAAGTTCAAGCAAATGCAGATACTTCAAAGGAAAATTCTATTTCATGATTCAATACCTTATGCAGATATCTTTACCAGGCATCTTTTTAACAGATTAACTATTCTGACAAAGCTGGGGAAATTCTGTATGTCTTCCTAACATGTTATCAAAACATAACCGTGTTTCATCATATATAGCAATTTCACTGTCCTTTGGAAAAGGAGAAAAAAACCAAACCAAAGGAATAGTCATGGTGGAAAAGAGCTTATTATGGGTATACATAAATGTGTCTATCTCAATCCAGAGATGTTTCTAAGAAACTAGAAATAAATATCAAGGTAAATGGGTTTCTGCAAAATAGAAGAAAAGAGTCCACCATCACAGAGGATATTCTGCTCTTCACTGAAGTGTCTCTTCCTGGATATGCTTATCCTTATGGAATACACCAACATATTGCATGTAAGTATTTTGAAAGAATTAGAAATAATTGTGATTTTTCTATTTCATTACATTAATATATTTTTTTGATTTCTCAAGATTCTAAGTGTATTAAAACTTACCATTTTTACAAATCGCTTTAATAAGATCATTGATGTTATGATGAATTTTTAAAATATCGGTAGCTCCATGAAAAATCTTTAAAACTGTCAATATTTAATACAGTTTAAAATACTTCCCATTCTAAAAGTATTATTTGTATTAATAATTTATCTCAATCAAAAGCAAAGAATAATACAGGATTATGTTGGCAGTTTCTTTTCATAAGAAACTACCAGGTAAGCCTAAACTAAAATTATTTCACCAAAAATGGTTTCTTAAAATGTCTCAGAAAAAAATCATGGAGAAAATAGTTTGTCTTTTTCAATAGGCTTTTACTCCAAGGGCAATTCTGAAGGCTCAAAAGTTTTAGATAGCTCCCTTACAAGACATGCTTTATCCTAATGAAGGTAAAATTAGCTATATTCAAAGTTTTACCTGAAAAGGATGTTCTTGGTAACCTTACACAAAGTTAGGCGTATGCAGCTCTAACAAGGCAAGAAAATGAGGACTTGGGCCCTTTCATGGTTACCAGGAAAAGAGGATATTTTCCCGAGGGATTTCTATGGCCTTGCCCTGGCAACCAGACGATGAATGTGCTGTTAGCTGTGGCTCACATGTGTCTGACACATACCAAGCCATGCCAGCTGTTTTATACCTCTGGAAACTGATAAATGTCTAGATATAGTTACCTACTCTCCTCCCTTGCAATTCTCTAAATGTGTTTTAAAATGTGTACATTTGCATACGTGCATATAAATTGCAAAGGTACATACGTAATAATGGCTCTGTACTACTGATTCAGCTGATCAGAGATGGAAAACAATTGACCAAATAATTTATATACATATCTATAGGTATGAATTAAAGAGGAATGGATGGATAGGTCAACAGGTGGATTCATGAATTGATGGACAAAGTGTACATTTATGTGAGTAAACAAAATAATTTTGAATAGCATTCTTAAGGAAAAACAAGAAATGAACTGAATGTTGCCTATCTTCAACCAATAATAAAAATATTAAATGAAGTAATCACTACAAAAGCAGTGCAAATAACAACAACAAAAATAATAATAATAATAACAATAATTATATTTTTAACCTCAAAATCTCTGATCTCAGGGGATTAGAAACTTAGCAGACCTCAATTAATCCACAATCATAGCCATACTTCGCTCCACTGCACTTTCATTCGTTACTGTTGCATGAGGGAACTTGGGTTTGATTTTCAGCACTTGACCCAACAAACTTCCCAGAGAGAAAGCCGTTCCATCAATATGGAAGAAATACAATAAAGCCAAGAAAGAAGATGGATGATCTGTCAAGCAATGAGAGCCTTTTATCCTCTGGGAGAGTGTTCCACTTCCACAGTACTCTCCATCCATCCCTGATCAGGATGGTGGTGTCTGGGTCACTTGAATCCAGTGTTATTTAATGTAAAGAATAATAATGGGTATCAATCTCATGTGATTAGCGCATATGAAATCTCACATCATATTTATTAAGAGTGCAAATCATGAATTTCTAGCTTAATAAGAATGATTAATTGAATCAAGTGTTTAATTTCCTCTCTTCAAATCATATCTTGATGATTCGTGAATTCCATAGCAAAGTCATTTACATTATCATACCATCAGGAAACATAGTTGTTAGGAAGATCAGAACGAGAGGTGGAATACTTAAATTTCAAAAGACCATATTTTGTTCAAATGCAGGGAACATGTAATGGGCACAGTGAGCTGACCAAGACAAAACATTTGATCATATCAGAAAAACAATATCACTTGTATTTTCAGCAGTGTGAATGTATGGCTTTTTCAAACCACTTTGATGCTGCATTGAAATCTCCTCAGTCTTGTGCAGTGCATTCCAGGAAGTTTAAAATGTTAAATAATATCTGAAACTACCCTAGAAACTCAAGTTGCTTATTAAAGGTTTTTGTTGGGGTTTTTTTTTCCCCATGTTTGAAAAACTTCTTTGTTTCACTAAGGGTAAATCTCTTGTGTTTTGTAATGTTGTTATTGAACAAGTTTAATGATTTGCTGAGGACCTCATCTAGCAGCATTACCAAGCAGCATGAGATTAAAAACGTATGGTGATGTAGGCTCTTCTAGAATAAATGAAAATATTTTATTCAGCTACCAAGAAGGGTCTCCTGAGATCAAATTAGAAGCTAGCTGTGAAGGGAGATGTTTAGGCATGCTCTGGAATTATTTATCAGCATTTTCTGCTTGTGTGAGAATAAGCAGACATTAAGTTTAAATTAAACAAAGGAGAAAGAAAACAAGTTTTTTTAAGTAATTTGACTGCTAATGATATTTCTGAATTATTCTCAGTTTAATAGTTTAAGTAATTTGCAATGATAATAATTGTCCCTGCTAAAGCTCCGATAGTGTCAATTCTATCCTTGCTGAAATGAACTTTCTCCAAGACCTTTGTATGGACAAGCAATTGCAAATTTATGGTGGGCTTTGTTAATTATAAATTTGTTTTCTTCTTGACATTTCTTGTAATTTAATTTAATTTAATTGCATTCGTCAACTACTAGAGAAACTGACTTAAAAGTCCATTAAAAAGAATAAATGTTTCAGGGTTTTGTATTGCACTTGTTTGTCTTTATTTATAATGGGTCTGTACTTCCAGATAGAACAGAGGATGTTTAATTATAACTTTTTAACAATAATGTGTGCTTTCCTCATACTCTTTCAAGATAAATGTGCTTTAAATTCTTCTCACCCACCTAGAAACTGCTATTGTGATTTTTTTTACTCAGATGCTATAGTCTGGTTTGCAAAATATTTGGAAAATTATGAATGTGTTTAAATGGAATATTCAGGTGTCTAAACTTATATATTGTTAAGCCTGTAAGACAAACCAGAAGAGAGGACAGTTTGTCCCTAAAGGAAAATACTACTGCAATATATATCACAGATACTCATCATGAGTGAAATGCAACTCCATGAAAAATCTTGTTGTAATTACTTGCAACGAAAATATCACACCACACATGTCCAAAGAGTACACAGCTATCTCAGAGTTGTAGTTTGCTGGTAATGACAGACACAGCAGTATTAAAATTATATTTATTTGAGTTTTTCAGGGAGTTTCTCTTGTCAGGACTTGCTGATTTGTCCAGTCAAGATGTATCTTAGGATTGTGTTAACTCCTGTAAGGCTGAAACAGCCTGGCCACATCTGGCTGGCAACTGCAAGCCCTGTTGAGGGTCCCTGAGAGGCAGGTACAGTTCCTCTGTCTGCAGGAGTGTGAGATGAGTTACCACTGCTCCTTTTGTCCTCTGCAGCCATTGATTAACATGTGTTCTTGTTATGTGCCTTTTTTTTTGGCTGTAACAGCCATTCAGATCACATAGAGGTGCAAAATTTGGTTAAGTGTTTGCAAACAGCAGTAGAGGAAAGGAGCTATCTCTGACACATGCAAATATTGCATGGTATGATGAGTGATTTGTTACACAGCTTCTAATCTTACTGTTATATTGCTATACTGTCTTTTTGTTTCTGGCTTAGATGGAATTAATTCATGGATTAGAATGGGCCATGTGCTCCAACAGAATGAAGAGACTGTTCTTGATGCCAAAAACTTGCAGTCTGATGCTGGTCAAGAAATCAGAAAGACGTAAACTTACTTCATAAAGTAATGTGCTATCAGAAGTTGTATCATATCTTCAGTGCCCTTTTCTTAAGGGATTTCAGTCCCTATTGAATGTCCATTGCTAACTTAAAACCGTCTGAAAATGAAAGTATGTCCTTTCGGTCCCGCATACACTACTATAACACAGTGAACAGACTCTCGTTTGTTCTTGAGCTCTCCATTTTATGAGGGAGAAAAGGAGAAACATTTCTTGGCTCAGCATCTCCTCCTCTGCATTTCTGCCAAACTAAATGCTTGACAAGTGCAATTTTACAGCACATGCTTGATGTGAACATAATGTCACCATGTTCGGCATTACAAAAAAAATTACAAGGGAAAAAAAAGGTCGCAAAAATGTTTTGGCTTCTTGGATGTCCTTTCAGTATTGTTCTTGCTCCCATTTCCTTTTCAGAATTTTGTGGAATAAATCTCAGGAAAGTAAGGATGCTTTGTGGCTTCTGCCAGGAGTGCAGCAAGCTGGTAAAATTTGTGGGCTGCAACGAAGGCAGAACAGGGTCCAGTGCAGCAATGCCTGGTGCTGCCACTCTTACAGCCCCAGCAGGGACGCAAAAGGGTGCCCCTCAAAATGTCCCTCTGACCTCTACAAGTTCTCCTTGGAGCTATTAGATTCTACCTTCAACTGGAACTCCTCCATTCTGGGAGGCCATGGGCAACTTTTATGGGTTGCTTCCTAAGTTGTTCTTGCTGCGCAGAACTGACCTACTTTTGCCCTGTAGATCTGCCATTCTGGCACTTTTCACAAGCACCAGGCACAGACCTCTGCATTACACAAGTGCACATTTTCAACAAAGAAAAGGGAAAGTCATATATATGACCTCAAAATTAGAGGTGAAGCAATAACTTTTAAAATTACAAGCGCTGCACATGTGTAGGCTGCTCTGCATTGTGGTTATGACTCATAAGACCTAGCTCAACCTTTATATTTCAAATATTTCACTGTGATTATGAAAGAAAATACGCATTATAAAATAATGTGGTACGAAGTTCTCTCTTCACTGAACCCATGACCATTATATCCAGCCTTCTTGTAAGCATAAGTAGCTCCCATGAATACAAAGGTCAGAAAGGACTTGGCTCAAAACCTGACTCAAGCGAGTATACATTTATTTGCTTTCCTACTCCCTGTGGGGAGGAGGAGGAAACAACACCACCACCACCAAAAAACAACAAACAACAAACAAACAAACAAAAAAAGCCTCTATGGCCAGAGACAGAAAATAAGAAAACACAGAAGATTAAGCCTGCTATACAAGATTTGCCTCTGTGCTATTTACTAAATCCTCCCTTCTCAAGGGAAGGAATGATCTGACGCTACGTACACTCCTACAAAGCCTTTCTAGAAAACACGCCATTTTCATTAGCTGTGCAGGCTTTGGTGAATGTGTTTAATGAACCTTTTTCCTCAGATGAGATACTGAATAAAGAAAAACCTCTTGTGGAAGCTGCAATAAATTTGGCTGGAATAACTTTGCTATTTTGTCTTGTTCAGTATGAGTGACTCTCATTCTCACCTCAGAATGTCAACTGACAAAAATTTGGTGGTCTCATGCTGTCTTCTCTCAACTTGACTGATATAACTTAATAAAACCTTCTTCTTCAGCCTCCTCTGTTCCCCCATCTCCTTATTCCTGGAAGTGTCTGTATAAAATACCACTGATTAAATTATCTCTGGCTATTCTGCTTCAATTATATCAAGTCACTTCTTGAATCTTTTCTCAATTTCCCTTTTATTTTTTGTTAACAGTATCGAATTCAAGATCATATCCTGTTTGAAGTTACACAAAACTTCATTATAAATCATACAATAAAGCTGTCTCTTCAGTTTCATTTCTGATTTTTTTTACCCTTTCTTCATTCCTGTTTGTTACAGCAGTCTTTATTACATTCTCTAATGCCCCTTCTTGAGGCTACAGGGAAGTAACTCGTACTCTCCCCACACCCACCTTTTATCACCTTTTAATCCCTCCAAAAAACTTATTTTCTCACAAGTTCCTATCTTGTTTTCCCTGAAAAATAATCTTGGCATACCTTTCATTATTAGCACCTGTCTCTGTGAGGCTTTTCTCTAGGGCAGATGAGGGTTTCTCTATGCTCTATATATTTACCATCATGTGGAAGTGATTGATGATAATAATTGTAGTTTTTACATACCTTAATTAACTGCTTTTTTGATGATGTTCTTAATTTGGTAACAATACAAATAAGACATTTCCTTCTCTATGGATTCATTGCTGCAATACTCATTATGAGTTTAACTCATTTATTAGACGCAGAGAGCTGTTTACAAGTTCTGTCACTGTACAAAACAAATAGTATGGAATTATGCTCAAAAAGCTCCAGCTCACAGATAGAAATGAGATACCTACAGAAACATGGGTAACACATAACCTACAGTTCTATAGAGGCGTATTCCTAGAAGAGACCAGTGATGGGAGTAAGAGGGGTTTCCAAGGGGTTTCCAAGAGGTACCAGGCACTCACAAGTTTTTGAGTATCACTAGCACAAATTATTATCAGTACCTGCTGACATCAAGGCTCCTTTGAAACCATGGGTTAGGATATTAAATTTTATCATGATATGCTCAATTTAAGTGTAAGCAACCTATGCCAGAAGTTCTCAGCTCAGTCTGTGAATAGGCTGGCAGTTAATAACATGAACTTTGTATTATTGAACCTTGTATTATGTCTAACCCATACTTGTTCTTGTTTCCTTCCACAAATCACAGTTTCCTATTAAAATAAATTGCCTTTACCTTCAAAACTACATTAAGAAATCTTTAAAAAAAAAAAAATTAAAAAAAAAATAGAGAAATAAAAGAGGAAATTTTGGGGGAATGTATACTGCCTTGCAAATTTGAAGTAAAGTTATGTTTACTGGTTGATTAGTATTTCTTGTTTCTTTATCTCTCCTAATTTTACTTTCCCTGCCCTCTCACATAAGACAACATTTTCCCACTAGGATTCTTGGTGATTAGACATGAGATTTCTATAATCAAGACAAAGGTGGAAGGAATTGCTCTTTTTTAACAACCTACATTCAGCCAAGAAGCAGCCTGACAAACTGGTGACCTAAGTTAATTCCGCAGTAGAAGAGCTGCTTCTTCATCCTCTGCCCATGGGGGACAGGGCAAAGCTTCATAGTTGGACAAACCAGAAACTTCAGGGATGTGGAAGAGGAACAGGCAAGAATGCAACCGATCATTATCTTCAGCCGGTAACTGGCAACCAGATGCTCCTGAAATACATCAGAAGAGTTTTCAGTAACACAGGGCTTCCTGCTCAGGGGGAGCAGTGTAGGTTGTCTTCAGCCAGAAGAAAGTGATATACAACCACCTTTAACTCTGGTTTTGCTCTGCCGAATTTGCAACCTTTTACTTGTCTGTCAGGACAAGACCCAATAAGCCAAGTGAACATTTTACTTTTAGTCTTGCATAGATATGGTTTTTTTAAAAGCTGAGTTAACCAGACTCAGGCTGCACCCAAGATAGTTGGATCTCAACTGTTGCACAGTATCTTTCCTTATATGATTCTGTACAAAAACATAAAAGGTCTCAGACTCTGCATTATATAAATATACGTGCTTGGCATTGTCATTTAGGAGACTTCAGATCTAATCTCTTCATTTTCCTGCTAAGTCACTTGTTTTTTCTCTCTGTCCTCCCAAAGTTCCAAGCCAAAACCGAAATCCATTGAAAAAAAATTAGCATTTGTATCAATTTAGTGTTTCAGAGTAGAAACACAGTTGGTCTATAGAGCTGCTGAACAACACATGCTGACAGAAAAATCCTAATGAAAGATGATAGCAATTAACAAGAACTATCAATGTTAAATTCCTTTGCCAGTGAGAAAGAATAGATTTCTGTCTGATAACCTGAAAAGAACAATATCCAATTTGTGAGCATTATCCACTCTTTTGAGAGCTCTGAAACTGTAGGTTTTTTTCCCTGAGTTAATTTTAAAAGAATGCCTGACATTTTAATAAAACCCTCATCATAAATTTTCATTCGGGCTTTTTTTAAAAA
>VZRS01006892.1:398977-411327 GCA_013398055.1 Ifrita kowaldi
AAAAAAAAAAAGACCAACCAGATTTGTCCTTATAAGCTGTCGCTGTGGTGAGCCAAAGTGGGCAGGTTTCCCAGGACTGCACCTGGAATCTGCTGGTTTGCTCTGTGTCGACAGTGGGATGATACGAGACGTGTAATAAAAAGGGAAATGCTTAGCAAGATGACTTAACACAGATGCCTGTGATCTGTTTTTACTGAACCAGGCCCCAACTTTAATAGAGATGTTGTCACCATTGTTTGAAAGGCTGATCTAACACTCCAGTTGGAGTAAGAAATGGACAGGCTAAATAGCTAATTGCTATTCTTGGCTTGCTCTGCCATACACTGACTCCACTATGAAAAACAACATTGCAGGACTGTAAAACATCTCAAAAAGAAAACTATGCTCAATGGTTCTGAGTCATACTAACAAAAGCAAGAAGACGTACAGAGCCAAAGGACTCTCCTTACTCTAAGTTTTCCATGTTGTGTCTGGGCATTGCAGGGTTGTCCAATACAACAAAATGTTCGCTGAAGAGCCGTGATGTATTTTTGCCTCCTGGGGGGTGAGCTAAAGGAAACTCATATATTAAATTTCCAGTTCTAACAGTGCCAGAATTTAAGTACAGATGAACCTGTCACTATACTGTGAAGGAGCAGTACAGGTCTAAGCCAAATATACTTAATTTCTTTGGCTGGGTTTCAACTAGTACTTAGGCAAATTTGCTGCATGGGGTTTCCCAGCTCCAAGTCCACACAGAGATTTAACTCTAAAAAATGAGATCAGCCAAACTCAGGGCAAGCACTTGGGTTATGAGCCCATGTGTGTGTCTTTCACTCCTCTGGTAATTTTGGGTACAGACAACTTGAGATGGGCCTGATTGTCTTTCTGGAACTTTTTTATGATGTCTCAGGGATATTCATCTTTCACTAGCTTTTGAAAAAGGTCTGAAAAACCAGTGTTGTCTCCCAGATTATTAGTTGCCACTAATTATTCATAAACACTCTTGACAGCTGCATTAGTTGCCCACTGTCACTACCCTCCAACAAATTTTAATATACCATCAAGATATATTCTTGTGTAGCTCAAAGAAAACCAAGGCTTTGACTGCACAAGGGAGACTTTTCACCCAGAGACACATGGAAACATTGAATACTGAGGAAAGGGAAGCTGACAAACTCCTCACAGTTTTAGCAGGCATTTATTTCGAGCATTCTGTTCTGTTTTCACCTACCTGATTAGAGCATGGAATACTCAGGAGCCAGCAGTGCTTTCAAGAATCAGAAAGGGCAATTAATGGTTTTGTCAGAGCAATAATAATTATATTATTACAATATAGCACGGCAGTATCTTAAAAGCCTGAACCAAGAATATGGCCTCATTTTGTTAAGCCTTAGAGAAAAACACAATGATGTTCCCCCCCTTCCTGCCCCAAAATGAAAATTGGTAAAGCAAACAGTAATTCAGAGAGGAGACTCTCATCGCTATTTTATAAATAAAAGAATGAACCATTGACAGACACGATGAGTTACCCAAAGTCACAGGAAATCTGTGGCAAAGTGACTGAATATGCTTCCCCCAAGTCATGTGCCCTGAATAAAAAGCTATCCCTCTTTTCCACCCAGCAAGAATTTCAAGTCATGCCACTCCTCATAAAATATGCAGACTTTCTGAAAAAGAGTGAATTTTCAATTTACTGATAGATTAGTAAACACATGATGCCTCTGGGCAATTTGTAGGATATTCTTAGAAATAAGTGACATTAATCAATTTTTTCACTGTGGACATAATGCATATAGTATTTGAATTTGCATTTATAATTCAAAATGACATAATTAATGAAGTAAAATATATTTCAATAATATCTAGTGCATCTGTAATTTATAGAGCTTTAAACGCAGATTTATAGCCAGTTTGCCATGTGCTAGTAAAATGCCTGCATAAAAATGTGTGAACATTTGTGCTATAACAACTCTGTCAAAAGAACATCATGGTGATCATTTGGCAACATGTATATGTTGTCTGATGAACTTTGCTGTAATTAATTATCACTGCTAATGAACATTTGATTAAATTAATTTTCTAAAATATACAAATGATGAAGTGAGAATATGAGAAGATTTATTGCACATATTGATAACAGTAAATTCTCTGTGACATTTTCCTGTGTCTAATATGAAATAGTGAAATTATAATCCTTTAGAAAAGAATTTCAAAAGAACCTTTTGGAAAGCTCTGCTCTAATATACACATACCCAGGAGTCATTTGAATGAGCTCAAGATAACCACAGTGCTGACCCCTGCAATACATTCCTGTCACTATAAAATGCTGCAGAAGAATATTAGCAGAGCAAAAATAATACCAGAGTGGTGCATAGTAGCAGGAGTTGTTGCCTTCAGTTTAAATTCAGGGCTTAGCTTAAGAGAGCTTCATCCCTTTCAAAACAGTGGCTGAAATACAGAGCACTTGTTACATGTCCTATTTTTTAGCTTGTTTAAGTTGACCCCATTCATTGTACATTGCACTGCAGGTTTTGTATCAGCAATGAATGGTACCAGAATGTATTTTCACTGAAATTGGAATACATAGAAATAAACAACCTGAAACAACTCTGTTATTTATCTCTTACATTGCAACCATTAAAATACTGAACTAGTGTTGGAAATCAATTTGCTTTTGTTTCGAAATATCGATCCTAAGTTTATACTAAGTAGGTTTTTTGGGTTATAGTTCCACAGAGAAAATTAATTTGCTTGTGTTGTGTTTTGCAACACATAATGCACGAGTGCTGCCTTGCCCTTTGAGACTGCCAGGGGAACGAAATTGCCTTCACGCCAGTCATTGCAGCAGTTTCTGCCAATGATAATGGTGACTATTGGATGTGCTGGCAAAACATGAACCCTAAAAGCCATCATCTGTCTCTTCAACACATGGCTTTATGTCAGACAGGATCCCAAAAAGTTCTCCCAGCTGGAGCACACTCAGAAGCTGTCCCTTACTTTTTTGTGGTCACCTGATAGTGAACACCTTCTTCCAAATGGGTCAAAAACATTTGAGTGCAAGGCAAAAAAATATAGGCAGAAAGAACACATAAACCAGTGGAAATCAGGATAAAGTGATTTTTTTCCTGTGGTATCTGGACTGCACGTCAGATTTAATATATGAATATCGCCCCGTGTGTAGGACTCATTGCAGCTTAGCTTGCATGGCTGCTTAAGATAATAAACAGGCATAATCCTACATTTGGCTTTCAGCAATGCCAATAGCATTCTGTTATCTTGTTTGATGTTAGCGGTAATGTGAAATAAACTAAATTTCAGAAGTAAATCAATACTCATTTTGACAATAAACGAAAATTATTAATAAATGCATTTTAAATTTATGTACAAATGCAACACTCAAGAATGTGAAGAAACGGTAATAGTAACATCACATATAAAACAACACTTTCAAAAGTCAGTCGTATTTTACTTTAATTTTATACTTGTGCAAGAATGTTGAATTTTCTCCATGAAAACATTCCAATTTATGTAAAATGCAAAGTTTTTAAATATAGATTATTTTAAAATAAATGCAATTTATTCTTCTAGTGAGTCTAAATCCCACAGAGAATGAAATAAATCAGTGAGTATTTAATAATCAGCAACTTCGCCACTTCACTGGGAATGTGACCTTCTCCTTAATTTATCACATAGCCACCAATAGTTTGTACTTCTCTACGGGCTCATTGCTGAAGTTCCCAAATCTTTTACAAGTATCAGCAATTTATCTTACCCTACTTTCGTACACCTAGCGTTTTACAATCCTTGTGTTAGAGGCTACAGAAAAGAGACACTAATTGTTAAACTATTTGCTTTAGGTTGCACAGGAAGATTGATGACAGTAGGAAGCAGAATTCAGATTTTGTGACATACTTTAGCTGCCAGTCTGTTCTAAATTTTTGATTCGGGAAGTATGAAAAGAAAAAAAGCCTTTAGATCTGAACTTAATCAACATGTAGGTATGGAAACTTTGTAAAGACCCACCTGTAGTTTCTAACTGACCCACTCTGGGTTTGTGCTGACTTTCTCTTTGATTTCAGATGAACTTTTGGCTATTAGAGTCTAAATACTCATACAGATAAAGCATTTCTTTTCCACACATGTGCATCCTAATGATTTTATACTAGCATCTGCATAAGACCCATAGTACTTCACTGTCAGCCTGGAGAATCCTTCTACCCAGAAAAATGCGTGTGTGTGTGTGTGTGTGTGTATCACAAACATGAAAGATTTCCCATCTGTCACATCTTTAACGATTTATATTAACTCCATTATTGTTGAGAAAAGAACCCAGAAATTACTGAAATACTTTCCACCACTCATTTAGCTAAAGGATGCAACAGCTATTGACATACTAACTGTGGATCAAGAGGGTTCTTGTAGTTATATCTCTAATTTTGTCCTCTCAAACCTAGCAGGAGATTTGAATTAATCATACTGGCATCAATGATATAAACAGACAATTCATCTTGAATCATTCAATAATCTTCAGCAAATGATTAATACACTTTTAATCACAGAATACCTGGTGTCTTTCCAGTCAATACTTCTCATGAGCTTAAAAAGATACATTACTGCAAGCTACAGATCAGTTTCTGTTTTGTTAGATCCAGCTATAAATGTCTTGGGTTTATTTGAGAAAGGAAATTTAATGACTGAATTTTTCAAATCCAGGGGGAAATGACTGTGTAATATTTTGTTGATTTTCTTCCAGCTAGATCTAATTGAATATAGAAAATGTATTGGTAGTTTTATTGCTAGAATCTTTATTAGGTCTGTCATATCCAAACTAAGTGAACTGTCTCTGAATTTGGGTTGAGGATGTTATTGTTCTTTCTTTAGGGCATAACAACATTCTTTCATGGAAGTTTGGCAGTCATCCATCATCAATGCTCTCCTTGGAGGTTAACATGCATCATGGAAAAAGGGCCTGCCCTCTCCCTACCAACAATATTTGCCTTGAAGGAGAACATGCCCCCTCCCCACAGCTCTAACTTTCTTTCTCTGACAAATCCATAGTCCAGCAGGAAGTGGCAAGGTGCCTATCGCTGCCCTTTTTGAATATAAGACCTCTAGGCATTTCAGCATGACACTATACCATGAGAAATGTAGGATGAGGCAGAAGACAATGTAACTGAAATGTCAAAGGTTTGAGTTCAATTTGGTTTGAAGGATGGCCAAAGGCTCAGATCACTTCTTATTTTAACTAAACTATTTGTAATATACATTGTCACTTTGCTGGTAATACAGCATGTTTCATTTGGCTGGTCCAAAGAGAAATAGTACCTACCCCAGGTGCAGGAAAACACTCGCTGCAGTAGAAAGAAAGGCGGAGATATTTTTTTTAACTAATCCTATATTCTTTTCTATCTCTATTTGGTCCTGGTTGGATCTCAACTATGAAAATACATATGGCCTATTGGTCTTCAATTTTAGTGACATCGTGCTTTCTTAGAAAACCTTAGTGCATACATATTCTGCTTTCTGCTGAAGACTTCAGTTTAGTTTTTCGTGAGTCTTCTTTTCTTCGATCTCAAGTAAGCGTCACTTTACATCCCCAGCACAGTGGGTTCCATGAGTCAACCTTCTCAGTGCTACCACAATACTGAAATAAATGTGCATATTTTGCTGTCTACTCAGGGAAATACAGCATGCTTGTCAGACCATTCAGGTCTTTTTGTTTGTTTGAATAGTGGATGTGAAACAAAATACCTTTCAAATAAGACATAGACTGTTAGGTAAAATTTATTGAATTACATTACTGATTGGTGAAATTTGATCAAAAATTTTATTTGTCTTTCCAGAACTGAAAAACAAAAAGACAGATAATAAATTCCATTTCTATTCATTGTGTTCATTACTATGCACTTTTATCCCTAATACCTAACTGACATCCTGTAATTGGGATGGTTTCCTTCCCAGACTTACTCAAAGGAAATCTTTCCATTTGGAACAGCTAATAAATTACAAAGAAAAATATCCAGTTCTTTTAATTGTATCCAGTATTTTCTCTCACTTTTTTTTTCTCTCAAATCTGACCTGTCTTGAAAATATATTTCAAAATGGCATCAATGTGTAATGACATTCTGGACGTGGAATATGCCAAATTTTCCCCTATTGTTTGGCAGCAGGATTTTGCCTGGATGATAAAGGTGAGGGGAAAAATGTATTTATGTCCCTTCCATAACATGAAATTATGCAGAAATGCTGATATTACAGCATATTAAACACCATTGTGATATTCAATTGCAGTGAATAATAAAACTAAGATTTTTATTTTAGTGCCCACAGTTATTCTCACAAAAAAAGTAGGCTATCATCTTCAAACATCCTCTTCAAATTATTTCCTCCATCTTAAATATTAGAAGTAATATGGTGATTCTATCTCCCTGAAACTTAATCCTTGATCAGATATTTTATTTGGTATCTAACACACTGTGAGTAAAATCTACATCAAATGTCATAGGTATTGAGATTTTCAGTTTGAGGCTAACACTTCTCAAACAGTTCAAGTTGGCAGTGTCACTAAGAAGTTCCCCTGCTGCCTGGACACAAACGGAGCAAAGAGCACACATGGAGCAGGCAGGCCCCCCAGCTCCCCTGACCCTGCAGGGCTTGGGCAGCTCCAGGCTTCAGGGAACCCCACCTGTCCTCAGCTCATGGCCGGGCTGGGAAGAGAACAAAAACGACTACCTGGGGGTATTGCTCTTGGGGGATGAAAACTCAAGCCAAATGTTAGTGGCATTAAATGTCAAACCCAGAATTACGGCTTCTTTTGGAATCTCTGCTGTGTCTTAACACAAAGTCAGGCAAAGCCAGGAAAGTTTGCTGAGCATCCTGTGCTGGTGCAGGCATTGTCAGATCAGGCAACGCTGTGCAGGACAAAGGCTAACTGCAGATTATGGTAACTCCTGTGGAGCCAGATTTTATTTTCTCTGCCTCTTACACATATACAAATGATTAAGAAGAAATTTTCTCATTCCTGCCTTCTTTTAAGATTAGCTTTCTGAAAACGATTTAATTTGTTGTAAATAAAAAACGTAAAACAAGGATTCTAAGAATTTGTGTTCAACATATGTATTTCCCTTATGTACTGTAGAATACTCCCCAGCTGAGCATTTGCCCCTCCTCTCAAGACCAGCCCTGCTTTATATTCTCAGAGATTCACATAAAGATTTCAGAGACTTTTCCAAATCTTGCTTGATTTATCACCGTCTCATGTAGCCTAGCACAGCTGAATACTAATATTCATGATGAAGTCTGGAGTAGAAACATGTTCTACTTTGCTAAACTCTTTTGCAGTCTTAGTTTTTAACATTTTTATTAGCTTGAACAATTGCACTCTTAACTGCCAAACTCTTTTCCTAAGCACTCTTGTCACCACTCCTCTCTTTCAAATCAACTGACATTGTCTAGAAATGATAATTTTCTTTGTTTTTGCAAAGTTTATTTCAATCAATCCTTCAGAGTAGATTATTCACTCTCTATATTCTTGTGCTTTTGTTATTGTTGCTTTTTAACATTTTGAATACTGGTATAGAGCACAGAATAAATAGAGTTTATGATCATGAACTGTCATTCCACACTCCATGATAAAGATAAGTAATCTCTCAAAAATCATTGCTTAGTTCTGCTTTTTCCAGTACTTTTAGTAGTCTTAGACTTAAGAATTTGATAGAACCAGAGGTATATCTTTAGTCATGGTCCCCAAGAAAATTAAATCAAACAGGGTCATGTATTCCAGCCTTGTGTGAATGAGTACATTTTGCCTGATCAGTTTTCTAAATGTTTTCAAAAATCTTCTAAATGTTCCTTTCTTAGTACACACTTCACACTTTGTGTTTTCACTTTCAGCAATATAATACATATTCTTTGTTTAAACTTCCTTTTGATAATCCATTTCTTTAGATCTCTTATTTATTTGCTTTTAATTTTACTAGCCCAAGTGCCATCAGATCCCAAATTAATTGGAAGAAATATAAAACCCCACTTGAGATGATGCCACCAATGTACTGTCCTTGTCCCAGCATCATATTTTTCAAGTGGTGTGTTATAAAGACATTTTTCCACAATTTGAGATTTTCATGTTTGAAATGCAGAGGTGGGCTATTCCTGGGTAATCTATATACAGTGCCCTCCTTTTACAACCCCTATTTCTCATCACCCATCTACACTTCTTTTTTTAAATCAATTAGAGGCTATTTCTGATAAGTAGTCATGAATTCAGAGCAATAAAACATTAGTGGTCTGTGCAGTTCTGGACCTGGTCATCTACGTTATAATCAAACTGCTGACATTTCTACTTATGAAATATTCATGTTGCTTCTTTTTTTATCTAGTAATATTTGTGGAGAAACAGTGATTCACACCCAAAGTGTGAATCTCAGCTCCCTTGAACCCTGCTGCCTCTGCTCAGCATGTAGCCTGCAAAGAGAGAAGTCCAGGTTTCAGAATGCTGGGGGAAGAAAAGCTCTGAGAAGTAACCTGAACTCGAAACTCTGCTGTGCCCCTGTAGCTTCAGTCTCCCTGGCTGATTTTTGCTTCTCAACGGTAATGAGGTGGCAGAAAAATCTTTCAAGAACTCTGTAAAAAGTTCTTCTTCCTAGACTTTACGTGTAATGGGCTGTTTGCAGAGTTGTTTATTTGTCTTATCTAAGGCAAAAACCTCAGTATTTCCTTCTTGGAGTCAAAATTTTTAGAGGGTTTTTTTCACATCTTAGTTCCCATTTTCTACCTATTGGTGAGTTCACATGTTTATGTTGGCTGAAGCAATATTATTCCGTCTGAGGAGGGAAACCATAGAAAATATTTGTATATGAAATGCCTGTAGCACTTAAAGAAGGCCTCTTCTATCAGCCACCCAAAGAGTCTATATCTGTGTACATCCATCTTTGGGCATATACATGAAAGAATGATTTTACGATAATATTTGGAGTAATTACACTCTGCCAAACTCAAAGGTGGTATAAGCAGGTGTAGTTTCACTGACTGTGTTTGTGTCCACTTCATCACTTGTGGGTTTACTATACTTAATTTCCAGATTTAGTCACACTGGCACCAAAATGGAAGCCTGTTTTGTCCATTCAGAAACTGAGGCATTGTTCGGTGCCTGCCTCAGTCTGCAATTGTACAGCACACAAACCCCGACCTCCTGCTTGCTCCTCCCATGGAAGTCTGTCCTGCTGGGGACAGTGACAATTGGTGTTGCATGGATGAGTTAAAGCACAGAGTCTGTGAAAACTGTCCCCTGGCCTTCTTTGTCAGCTTCCAGGAGTTTAGAGCTACCTGAGACATTGTATAACACGGGCTCTATGGGGAAGGAAATAATCACTGCTAATTAAAACATTTGTTCTGTGGGTGACAATCAGTCATTAGGAGCATTTACACAGTGAGAGTGAAGCGGAAGCAACTGATGCGTTTAAGCATCAAGGGTATCAGAGGTTACTTTTCCATTGAGAAGCTGTTTCTTCGGGAATCATCTCTGTGGGTTAGGACTGTTGTTGGTAATTGCCTAGGCTCAACGAAAAGCACAGGCTTGCAGAACACACCTAACTAATTTAAGAGGAAGACTACACAGATATAAAAATATTAGAAACCTGTGAAGCTTCCTTACAGTCCGGTTTTCAAGGATTGCCTTTCTTAGGTTGTTACTAGTCACAAATGTTACAGGAGCCATGTTATCACTTACTTCCTCTTCATGCCCCTAAGAGATATACATTAAAGTGATTATACTGAGGAGAAAATTGCAGCCAAAAGGCCACTGAAATACAGCAGAGATCTAAGGAAAAGAACAATTTTGGGAAATTGTTGCTTCTTGTTGCGTAACTACCTGAAGTGAATAGGCTGCTATGAAATATCTTCACGTCTACTGATCACGAAAGGCAATCTATCATAAACTCTGTAAGTTTGTCTGTTTAACTACTTTTTTTAAGCAATGTTGATGACTTGCTAGAAGCAATCTGAGCTAATTCTTTTTAAATACAAGCAAATGGCAAGTAATTACACAAACTGTGATTAAGAAATTGCTGGTAATCACCAGAATACAACAAGTAATGGATTGAAGTGTTTCCAACAATTTTTAAAGGTGTGATTTTTCCCTGTTTCATTCCAGTGGTTTAATGTTGTTAATGTGCTTTGCTGTGGAGAGGGTTAGTCCTGCTTCTTCAACAGGATTCAGTCCTGTCGTGTGTTCTGTGGTCATGCACAAAAGATGCATGGTCCTGTGAACCCACATATATTGATTCACATATCTTAAAATTACCCAGATAAGAGCTAAGGTCCTCTTCAGGTGTTCATTCAGATGTATCTCAGCAAATCCTCGTCACTGTTGAAAGGACCTTACAGGTCTATTTAGTGTAGGTTTCCCTGATTCCACAAATAACTTCCTTTACATGACCTAGTTTAAAGCCAGCCATGTAGAAAAGCAAAGGGCAAATGAAAGATTACTTCATATCTAATGCCTCCATAAATGTGTGTACCTCAGATATAAAAAGCTGGGTTCTAATTTACTAGAAAGCAGAGGCTTGATCATGGTGCTATGCTGGGCAGTGTGCCAACCCACAATTTACTGCTGGCCTATATTAATGAGGTAACAAAGTACACTAGCTCAAAATTTCATGAGAGCTATAAGGACCTTGCTGGGACAAAAGATTTCTGTAATTCTTAATCATCATTCTTTCATGGTTATATCCAAAATCAATATTGTTTTTCTCATTATTAAGAGAAGAGAAAACTGAAATAACAAAATAATACCAAGCCTTAAGCTACAGTACCATGTTTTTGTTGGCAGTACGTCATACTGAAAATTATTTTTAAAATTCTGAGCAATTTGTAAAGTGCAACTTTTGTAACATGCAACATGATACTGTATATACATATATATATGTACATATATATACTTCTACTATACATTATGTCTGCACAGATATAATTTCACTTTGATGAGATAAACAGATCTTTCTACAAGAAATCTTTATGTGCTGCACATAATGCAACTTCTGCTGCACATGTGGTATGTGCTTTAGAGAACTTTAAGAAAATATGGTGTTTTAAGTAGAGCAACTTACATTAAACTGCTTGGCATCGAGGTTCGAAATCTGATGGACAAGAACATACAGATGAGAATGGATTTTCAACAAGTCAGTAGCATTTCATCTGTGGCTAAGAATAGTACTTTGACCCAGTTTTGTATCCAATTTTCATACAAACAGGCACAAATTCACCATGCAGAGTCTTATATACTTATCCTGGGGAAAAAAAAAAGAAAGAATAAGTAAGGATAAATGCATGTGATAAACTCTGATAAATTACAGCTTTTTTTTTCCTCTGTTAGATCAACAAGCCAGGAGCTATTTATTCAGCTGTTTGAACCTGGCAGAAATTGTCTTACAGTTTGGAAGAAAACTTGATAATACTCCTTTTGGGTATAATCCTACAAGCATAATTTCACTTACTGCCTACCCTTTTTTAGATTGTGTTGCACATAGCACACACTGACTGGAGATGCTGAGAAAATGCAGACTGGTTGCACATATTAGGAACCACAAATCAGTGTCACGTCACTCACACGTTCTTTAACACGCCTGTCCCAGATGAGGAAACTTTGCTTTGCCTTCTCCTTGGACTGGTGGAAATGGACCAGTGGACCCAAGCGAAGCCACTCCGAGACATGGATTTCCCATGGATTAGATCAAGGGCAGTTCACCTCTCATTCCCCACTGAGCCATGCAGGTGTGCTCCCAGACAATGGTACAGAGACGATTGCTACTGTACAATACCTATTTTAACTAAGAGGTTAAAAGTTTATTAAGCTGTGAAAAAAATCTGTGTTTATTAAGTCTGCGTAAAATCTAACACATAATAAATGTATTACTGCAGCTTTTACTATCAAAAGTGAATTAAATTGGAATGCATTAACTTAAAACATATTAAGCAAAGACTGAAAAAATATAAAAATGGTTACTAGTCATGTTCTCAGAAAAAGGCTGTCTAAAGCAGCAGAAATTGAATTTATGACATTTGGGGAAAGAAATGGTCCCATTTGTGTGGCAGTTTAGTTACAAGATAGCTTTAAAATGGACATAAGTTCAGAATGTAGGAGATCTTATGAGTCTAGTATAAATCAAGAATTACAGTGTTCTAAAGCCAGAATTTGTGAGATTGGAATGAGGTGCTGGCACAGCAAAATTGCATTTTTTAATGATGCAATAGGCCAACTTATTTAAACCCCTATCCCTGCTCAAGGCCAACTTTTGAATTCTGAATCATGTGACCTTGGCAACCGTTTTCTATGAATCTTTCTATGAGTAAGTCTTTCATTTGTGGGGGGG
>VZRS01006892.1:411345-430487 GCA_013398055.1 Ifrita kowaldi
GGGGGGGAGGTGGTTAGGAAGAGAAGAAAAAGGGTTGTGAAATTCTGTAAGAAAGAAAGATTATATATATTTACAGTTATTTAAGCATACACAAAATGTCAAGATAATTTTTCCCCACTGTGTCTTGCAGACAAGTAAAATGACACCACAATTGGATTACACGTATGAGCTCAATGAATAATGACCACAAATTATTAATTGTAGTTTAATTGCTGGATCTTAGCAAGTTAACAGAAGGTTAATTTTCAAAGAAATTTTATTTACAGGATCTTGAATTGCCATGTAGGAAACATGATGTAGGAATACAAATATCCATGTGGAATTTTAAAGGAGCACAATGTCTTTCAGAAGCCTGATATACTAAAAGAAATCTTTCATATATATGTTACTTTAATGGCCAGACTAAGATTTATATATGTTGTGTATATTTATGCCTTATACAAATTGCCAGATAAGGGTCTGTCGTTTTTCTTTGTGCTTCTTAGTATAAATAGGAAAAAGTAATCTAGGAAGAGCTATCAATAAGGAGCACAGACCCTTATTATACTCCAAACCTCTTGTGATAATGCTATTTCTTGTGATTCCCTGATCAGCATGATTGGTTGCCTGTGTACATTTCAAACCACTGAGATTGCCAGCTCTGCCAATACTATGTGGAAGACCTAACACTTAACAAATGGTCTAAATTTCTTTTGGCCAAAGCACAGATAAACCCTACCAACCTCGGTGCTGGGATACTGAAGGTCATTGTCCAGGTTTGTGCGGCCCCAAAATTGTAGCCCATTTCAAGTCTCTCTAACAGTGGCATTAGCTGAGAAAAACCTAAAGTAACCACGGTGCCAGTATAGAGTGTCAATACTTCTAATGCACTTCCAGCAAGATTCAGGACAATTTCTGAGCTTAAAATGTTCATAGAATAATTTAAACAAACAAATAAAAACAAGCAAACAAAAAAAACCCCCACAAAACAAACAACAAAAACCCAAAAAAAAATGAAAAAAACCCCCCAAAACCCCCAAAATTCCTACACCCTGCTTTTCTGTGTAGCACTATCGGTTTAGTACTTGTACATCGGTGGATCTGGGAGTTCAAAATATCCAGTATTGATGGGAGCCAGGGTAAAATTCCAGAGCAAATCCTTATTGAAAAATGGAAGTGTCTTCCCTGAGAAAGAGATGTGTCTCCCCACAGTGGGTGACTCCTCATTCAGGAGCCCAGGCAAAATGAAAATCTGCTTCTTGATGGCAGAGAGAACATGAACCAGATCCTGCTAGAAAACTCCTCCTAAGCAGAAAGTCTTCAGAAACTGAAAAATGTGGGAGCTCCTCAGAAGGTCAAAAAGCAAACCATTGCAATGGCTCTTTAGCTGATCCAGACCCAGGTCTCTTTTGTAATTCACACTTTATTCAGAAACAAGCTGTGTATAACAAGAAATTAAAGAGTAAAAGCAACTTTGTGTTCCTTACAAACATGCTCCAAATAATAATTAAAAAAAAATAACATACAAACAGATTGCAAAACACATTTAAGTTCAGAAGACGCAGACTTCCAGAGAGACTTGCAGACAGAGACTTGCAAAATAAAAGTACTTTTCTAGGGTAATTATCTTAATTGGCTCCTTCATTCTTTTTTTTCTGGTTTTTTTTTCTTTTTAGGATAAACTCATGCTCCTTTTTTGTGATTTTTTTCTATTTAGTCTTGTAATATAGACTTGGAAAATGACTTTTAGAACACAATGCTTTTATATTTAATACAGTTTTGTGAATTTGCATTTCCAGGCCAGTGTATGGGTTATGCTTGTTTTCTGTCCGGTTTCTTAATTGCCTGCAAAAACGCATCATATATGTATCATAATGGTCAGTGAAGTAAATGGTATCAAAAATGTATCATAAATGGTCAGTGAAGTCAAAGGTTGGGAGTCACCACTGGAAGATGCACGAACCCTATGAAAGCTTAAGTTCAGCCACCTTAGTTTTCTCTGAACCCTAAAAGCCTAAACTTTTTTTGATGAATGAAAGCCATTAAGAAGAAGATGCTGTTTTAATGAGACACCAAACCACCAACTTCAGTTATTAAAGCTACACTTGTCACAAAGTTATGACTCACTTCTTCATCAATTTGAGCATTCTGGTGATTCACTGTATGTTTAACAGAATATAAAGACTACTGGAAAATGCTTTGGCTTCTTTCCCTCTGTTTCGTTTTGAGCTTTCACCATACTCCACCACAACCTTAACTTTCCAGCAAAACTAGTTTATCATTCTAATCAAATTGGGCATACTCCAACATTGCAGGCTATGTGCTGCATTTGCTACCACAAACTGCCTTAGATATGCTCAGTATAAGAAAAGATTTAGTAAGTTTTTTGAGAAGACATTTTTACATTCATTTAAACTGAAATCCTTTATGGATTCTAGAAGCAGGCACTGTATAAACACTTGCATTTTCTTTTAAATATATTTGGACACAGACTAAATGAGAGGCCATTTTTATTTTCCAGTGATTATTGCAATTCTTCTTATTTTTAATTCAGACAGTCTCAAATATATCACCAAGGTCAGCAGAAACTCCAACCTCACTTTCTATTTGCATCATCAGACAATACTCTAACTTCTCTCACTCAACACAATATCTGTAAATCTTCACTATACTTTTAAATAAATGTAAATTAGTTCCACAAAACTCATTTTAGGTAAAGAGAAATTTTCCATAGTCCCATATTAATAATCATAACTGATGACAAGAGTAGTATTTCTGTTCTCATGAAATTTCTGTAAAAAAAAAAAAAGGTAATACATTCTACAGGCCAGTTTTTTAAAAGCTATAAGAAAAAAAATAGACAGTGTAAATGAAATGTTAAATCCTTTTAATCCTTCAACAGACTACTATAAACAATACTGTTTCTTAAAATATACTTATTGTCATTATATCTATCGAAGCCTCATTATTCATGAGGCAACAATGGTATTTTCCTTGCTGCATGTATTCTTTAAACTTCTCTGGGGATATGTGTTTCATTCCAAGTAAGACCACAGATTCTATATTAATAAAAGAGATTTAGCTTTGTCTATATATCTACCCTATTTTGAAATTTTTCCTTCCACTGGTATCTATTTAACCACTTCATGCTTTCAAAGCTTAACGTATGTCTTCTCCCATTTTGTTTACAGTATTCTATGCCTTAGACCAGAAAAGGGTAATGGAAACCCAACTTCCCACTTACATTTAATATCAATGCTATTTTCTAGGCCCAAAATAGATTATTTGCCCATCATTATGAGAGCCCTGATCTAATGAAATATGCATATGCATATAAAGCAGACGAAAAGTCAGCACAGGTGTACACCTTCAAGTTGAAAAGAAAAAGTTCTTTGTGAGATCTCTAGCTTCAGCTGGGATGGTTGTGTCTGGATTATAGATAAAAGGATAAAATCCTTCAAGTAAGTTAGTAGTTCTAATCATTCAAGTGGCAACTTGCAGAGACTGTTTTCATTCAACAGAATCCTTGGTCTCATTCCGGTTTTGCTAATCATTTACTATATGGTTATAGAAATCTTGGATTCCCAGTATACCAGTCAGAACATGCATACAATTTTATTTATAAGTGTGTGTACAAGGCTCACTTAATTACAGACAGATTCTGATGATGTATTGAGTAGCACCAACGAGTTTATTGAGTACTTCCAGTGACCTCTTGTAGGAAAAAGTGCTATTAGCATTAGGAAAAGTGGCTCGATTGATTCCTCAGTGTTTAGAAGATCATTTGAAATCCCCAGGTCCTAGATAAATGCAAAGTTATATGCCATGTGTAACTCATATGGACTATGAGAAAATAATTATCATGCAAAGGAGTTCACTAGCATGCACCCTGCCTCCCATTGACTTCATTAAGTCCCCGTGTGGGAGCAAGAGGCTGCAATTTGCAGATCCCTCTGAAGAACTAGGTCTTTACAAGGTAATCTCAGCATACATCATGTTTTCACCAATGAGTTTGATGGAACATAAAACAAAATTGTGGTGACAAGCAAATCCATCAATGGCACACCCAGTAGATTCCAATTAAGTTAATTAGAGTAGACTTTCTAATGAGTGGAATGTCAAACACTGGATCCATGCCCAATGCTAATCATTCATTCATTTTGCTGCTGGTTCTAATTCACATTATGCCAAGGAGGTTTCATGCATTCTGACACCAAACTATGAGCAAAGTGCTTCTGCTTTAGAAATAGAAATAGAAGTACAAGCACAAATTTGACATACTAATTAAATGTGCCAGGGTGCAAGATATATTGCTAAATGTTATTCTGTCCCTATAAATGCAGGCATCAGCCAAAGCACAGAAAGAGTATCAAGCAGGGTTTATAAAAATTCCACAGCATAAACAAGACAGTGACAGTAACTATCTTGTTAATATGAGAAGTCAACGGAAGCGGCATTGAAATAATAAGTAAAAATCTCAGAGGTAAACCTATTACACTGAAAGAGTATTGAAGTCTGAATATACTGAAACCATGGAGGGATAACCACATGAATACCAGCCTAATTTCATCTAAATGCTTTGTATGGGACCTCAGAAAGAGAGTTCCAGAAAGATCCGGAAATATAGACTGCTTGCATCCAGGGGCAGTATTCTCCTGCACCAGTAGCTTCAAGACATAAAAGGTTGGCTGCCATCTGCTGATAATTAAGCATGCTTGAGCTTATTTTGTATTAGCTTCAACAGCTGATGAGGATGGATGTGCATTCGGGCACCCAGCTGTGTGCTGGAGAGGCAGCAGCACAGACACACATCCATCTCTTCTGATGGTTCAGCTACAAGGACAGGAGCCTTCCCCAGGGCTGGAAGAAGGGAGGCAGCAGTAAACCCCCAGTTCACAGCAGGTGTTCTATCCAGACTGTAATCTCTCATGTGCACTTTCTATATTTGCTACCTACTTACTGCATGGCAACTAACCATATTTTTAAGATCATATGCAGAAGATTACGCCTTCAAATCCATTCTCAGGATACCAGGACGTACAGGGGAGGAGTATCTTCAATATGCTGTGAAGGGAAGTAAGTTAAAGTTTCCACAGCCTTGAAAGATCAGTTGGTATTGATTTGATTCTCATACACATTTTTTTGGCAGCTCAACCTGTTAAGACTGAATTAGAGAAGCAGCTTTAACTTAAGCAGTGTGTATATGGTCTATACTTCCTGTGTCTGGAAGGAAGTGGAAGCTAAATTTTCTGAGTTTTTACAACAAATATACAACAGATTAAAGTTGTGGTCTTTTAGCTACTCTGTAGATGTCCTCCTAATGAACTGTGTTCATAGTGCTCTGGTTCCTCAGCTTCTGCTCTCTCATGTGCTGATGTTAACTATACCAAGCAAGATGGAAAGTGAAGCAGAGAATGCTTAAGCAGCCTGAGTAAGGTGATATCCCAAAACATACTTTCATTGCACAGAATCTATCACTTTGGAGAACACTTCAGTGATCAGGTCAACAGTCTTCCCTGATAAATTCGGAAGTTAGTACACTCTACTAAAAAGTCATGCTTCCTCAGAAAATGCCTGTAATAGACATATCAAATACATTGGGTGATTTGTAATACATGCAAGGATCAGTAAGTCACATTAAATAAAAGTAGATTTAGTAAAATTGTGTAGCCTACACTTCGTCATAAATTATTAAAATTAATGAACCTGATCCCCTCCGCAGATTACTCCATGGCTGACACTGGTATAATTTCATTGATATTAATGATTCACTTCCAGTTTCACAGTGATGTAAAACTGGAATAATAGCATGATGATTCAGGTCTAATACTGTTAAATTAGCTGCACCATTTACATTAATAGATGGCAGGCAAATACGTCTTCCCTCATTCACTCAACCCAGGTGATTAGGGAGTTCTTTTTTCTGTCCATCATATGGCATATTAATCCATACATTTTATATACACCTATATAGCAGCTTTTGGATCCTGATATTCAGAAATGTGATTTTAGTATGGTGAGGAGAACTAGAGGTTGAAGGCTGGGAAGGAGGTTATGTCAGAAATGAAAAGCTGTACAGAAAGCTGTAACTTAAGTTCTGTAACAAGTACACCTCTGCCGTGTCTGGGATATCTTCCTTCCCTAGCGGATGTCTTTGGTCTCAAATATTGTTAATGAACTGACCAGTCTTTCCCTGGGCCATTGCACCCTGTGGGACAGGTTTAGGCTCTGACACTGGATGGCACAAGCCCATCTGACTGTGCTTGATGGAGGTTCTCCTCTAGGCCAAAGGGAAGAAACAGGTCTAGGTTTACCTCTGTGCGCTGCTTTGGAATTCAGTGAGTGAAAGAGAAACACTGTCAGAGTGCACTGATGTTTAAGCTGTTACACAAGGTAAATCTGATTAACTCATTGCAATATTCTGATCAGAATTTTGGGGTATTTTACTTAAAAAAAAATGTACACAGGCATTTTTGATGCACACAGACAAGTGTATACTTTTGATGCACACAGACAAGTCATGTGTTTGACTTTGAAATCAATTGTAAAGCTCGCTTTTGCTTAATTGATATTTTATTGTGTAATGATGGAGTCCCACTTAAATTTCAAAATTTTTTGAGAATATGGAAACTGGTTATATCATTCAGAGTAATTGGCTAAGAATATTTTCAGTTTAAAAGAATTCTGAAATTCTGAAAGTGCTGAAATAAAGCATTTTTTCCTTTCTCTCCTGCTCTTTGGCTAACTTTTGCTTATAGTTATATTCCTCTTCAGTTTTTATTATTGCTCATTATCTGAAATTTTTCTAATATGATATGGTATTTAGTGGGTGTCAGAAAAGCTTAGTGCTGTACCATTTTTGTTGTAATGGGGATGTCAAATCCATGTGCTTTTACGAAGAAGTCGAATTAAGTTCTGTTGCCAGTTTGGGAAGTGGAGTAGTGCAGCATGACCACCACTACAGTTTTCCCTTCTTCTTCCCACTCATTACATTCTCGTATTCATTCCAAGCAGAACAAAGTAAACTTTTGTTTTCAGAGAAGTTTGGCACAGCTTTTGTTAGTAGCTTTATTCATGTAGGGGCTATTTCTATTTTTAATTTGTTTTGATTTCTGGAACTCCTATGTACTTTCGTTGCCTTTGAGTTGCGTTGGGACAAGCCTCACTCCAAGAATCAGCAGAGGCAGCAAGCGACAGGCTGTGGCTCTGAACTCGTGGTGAAACAGCTGACGCTGGAGCAAATAACTGTGATGACAGATACCATGGTATTAAACTGGTACTAGATTGCAGGTGGTTGAAATATGAAAGAGGACTTTTATGTGAGAAAATCGTTATCCAGAAGAGACAGAGTGGTTCATTATTGAAAAGTTCTTCACCAAGAATGATGCTGCAGATATGTTGCTGACACGGTATCACACAAATTTATTTCTTTGCTAATAAAGAGCCTTTGTGCTTTGTTGGTTTTAGCTTTTTTATTATTATTTGAAGCATCATTAGCATTATGTAAAAGGAATTATCTCCCTAGTTTATCCATCCTATTGCTGATAAATTGGTTTATTTTTTCCATTCATAAGCTGCAATATCTGAGTTCATATGTAAATAGAAAAAGACTTAATATACAATAAGCTATAATTAAAATCACCTAACAAAACTGAACCAACTAACCAACCAAAAAAATATCCAAAAAGAAAATGAAACCACATATTTCCTGCAATTTGAGCTATGGTCTCATTTATTCTTGGAAAAAAAAGTAGAATAAAAGACTTTTTAACACTTCCTAGAAGTCAACACCCAGCTTCTGCCACAGCAAGGAAGGAAGCAGGTTCCAAAGATAACAACATACAAGGGATTTGCCAGAAAAGGATCCCCACGCAATACCTTGTCATCACTCTTTCATTAGAAAAAAGTTATGTTATAATATTATTTTTAAATTTAGCTTAATTATATTTGTCTTTTGCCTTCACAAAAACATTCTAAATGCTTCTTCTCTTCTGATAAAGCATTTTTTTTCATTTCAAACATCCTGAAATATCTTCAATTAGGTACTTGTAGTTTTTGCTCATTGATCGCATGCCATGTGAGTAACCTGAAGCGTGTGTTGTGTCTCATTAGAAAACACCTTTCTTTCTCTAGGAGCCTGTAGCAGCCAGCAGTGACAGCAAAGCCTGTGCCACACCTGGGGCAGTGGCTGTGCCACTCTTTGAATTAGTGTTGAGCACATTCCCCATTTATGTGCACACGTTTATGCTATAGATTAGATAGAAAAATGTATGAAATATCACTTCACAAATATGAATTGGACGATTCAAAAATATCGAGGTTTATACCTTTGATTTTAAAAGTATTTTAAAAGACAAATGGCACTGAATAAAGGACAGGTCCCTTCAAAGAAGACTCATTTTCATCAGGATTTGACCTGCTGCTGGAGGTGTTTAAATAGATAAATATAATAAAATTGAGCTTAAGATATTTGCAGTGTTCTTCACTCATTTTTCACAGAAGGAAGATAGATACTAGAAAGCCTCTAGACTCTAGTGGTGATATCTTCCTCCATAGCTCACCAAAGTTTTGAATCCTGTAAGTTTCTTCTGTGCTGCTTTCCTGAGCACAGCTTTGATTTTAACATTTGCCCCCTTGACAGACTCTCCAAGATACTACATCATTTCATACAACACTGAATATGCACCTGAGGGGTGCCCATAAAACTCCTTTGGTTATCTCCAAGCAAGGTACAAACCAGTGCTATAAGTCATTTATTTTCTGTTGTCTTCTATGTTGTGAACATCCTTTTAGCAATTCCATTGCAAAGCTTGTATACATCTATTGCATCATAAGTAATAAAACTCTAAAAGCATGCAATATGTAGGTCTTTCCTCCTAATATAAATCAAAATAAATAAAAATTATGCCATTGAGAGATGCACATATTTAGGAAGTTCCTTTCAGCAACAGAATTTTATTTAGGTTTACATATACCCCAAGCCTTCTCAAGGGAATATCTTATTAGAATAGGAATGAATAATGTGACTGCACTCCTGAAAGCAAAAACCTTGTAAGTTGCCAGCACTGTGCCTTTCTGTCTTTTAAATTCTAATGCCAGTCAAAATTCTAATTAAAATCAAGTTCCAGTCAGAGATAATACTCCAGTTTTGGTAGTAATGTCATTTGGGGAAGCAGGGGAAAGAGAGGATGAGGGACTAAAAATTAGTAATTTTCATACAATTAACTACTACTCATGCCAAAGCAACTGTGTGTTGTGGAGTAGCTAGAGGGGGAAAGTTAGACTGAGATTTGGAGACATTTAGTTCAAACATCCTCTTCATAACAGAAAACAATGTGTTAGTATAAATCTTTTGTTATTTACTTGTGTATGATGACAGAGTTACCTGAGTATAAACAGGGATGCTTCATCCTCTTCTAAGATGAAGATAGAAATGTACTTAACTGCAGACCAATTATTATGATATTCAGGTATTTTGAAGTCTCTTGAATAGGAAACATTGAGCTGCACTTGTGTGATGATTAGCTTCATTGAGCTCTACTGGCAAATGTAGTACTTAACTTCAATCAATGCAGAGGTTAGGCAAAGGAAGTTTACCGTATTGATGGATTTCATGAGGGATATATGGAGCCATCTGGAAAGAGGTCAGGCTTATGAACCTTCTGAAAGAGCTGGCACTGTGGATTTCATAGAAAGTAGCCACAGACTTCAATCAGATTACACTACCTGAATCATGAGACAGCTGCATACTCTCAATCTTACCTTACTTACAGACTGCAGTGTGCAAGTTCCTGCAAACAACTATTGATTCTGTTAAAAATAAATAAGAATCTATTACAGGGGAGACTGCTGTTTCTAGTGTTCAGAAAAGTTTTATTGCCTTCCTGTTGAAATAGTGATGTCTTGCTCCAATAATAAAAAATGTATCCCACATCTTTAGGGAAAAAAGGTCTGTGGAATGCATGACTATTAGCTATTCAAGATCTAAATTATGGGCTAAAGTCTGAAAATAGGAATCCTAGGCAGCCGAGCATCTAGAAGAAATGACAGGGCAATTGAAATGTTTAACTGCATAAAAGTTATGTACGTGCAGCTGGTCAGCCTCAAGCTGTTGCAAGCTATGAAACTATTCTTTTGTAAGGCAAAGAGACAGGGAAAAGGAGATATCTGTGTGAAAGCTATTATCATTATTAATAATTCATATAATTACATTTTCTTTTAGATTGCTTCTTCATTCTGTAGTGAGTAGCTCATGTTGTTTCTGTAGTTAACACATGCTTGGAATAATCATTAATAAATCCCATGGCTAAGTGTTTCTATGCATATTTTATCTTGCATTAGACTCTTAAGCACATTGCATTTTATCTCTATTTATATCACTATATTTATTCCTCTATATATATATATATATATATATATATATGTATATGTATGATTTTGTATCTGGTGCAATATTGAAATGATATCCTGTGCCAAGTCAGGTTAGATCAGTATTTAGATGACACACATATAAGGAGCCATTACACAGAGAGTCCTTAGAAATATATTTTTTATCAGTAGTTCTTTTTTCTGCCACCAAAGTTGAAATTCTGCCCAAGCACATAGAGGATGCCATGCTTTCTTCTTGAAACCTCTGTCTTCTCTATAAAGCACATCTGAAGTCAGACCCACCAGCTTCTAGACCATTTTTTTTTGGAGTCAAGCTAAGCCTACTCTTTAAGAGAAGAAAAATGCCAAGTCTTTCTGACCAGTTATTGCAGTCAAATGTTACCTAGCATGTCTTGTAACAAGAGGGGAGAAAGTTCTTGTGCACCACTGGGGAAGGCAAATATAGGCTTTCTGTGCTATGGTGTACTCCCTCTTGGTCAGGCACAGAGTGAAGCTGTGATTCCCAAATAGAAAGCTCTGAAACCCAAGCTGCTTTTCCAGATAGATTCTTTTAATTTTAATAATTTTTTTCAGATGGTGAAAACAGCTGGAGAAATCTCTTGAAGCATATGTGCTAGATTGGAAAGTATTAAATTAATACCATGATAAACATTTGATTGAATGCAACCTGAGGGACACTGTACAAATATTCATAAGGTCCAATAAGATGAGCAATGGGAAGGAAAAGAGACAGTATACAGTTAGAGAGAGGCTTCAAAATATTCAGCTAAATTCAAAAGCAATTACAACATGAAAACAGGTATATTAATGAAAAATGAAAGTTTTATAAAACTCAGTTAACACTTAAATTATATTAAGATGCAGACATTGGGGTTAATGTATTTATACAGTTCCATTGAAAAGTGTTGCAGCTTCTCTAAAAAGTCCATGAATAATTTTACTCATCTGGTTAATATAAATCACGTTTATATAAACTACATACATACATGATTTTCCTGTATAATTTCAAATACGGCATTTTTGAAGGTAATAGGTTCACTGGAGTGGCAAGTGCTGCAAATAAAAGGAGACTGAAATCAGAAATAGATGAAAACACAGATATTGCTACATCAGCAAACAGAAAAGTGACAGCAAGTCTGGCTAATCAAATACATCTTTGTACCAAAAAGACTAAATGTAGACATTTTAATGTATTTAGATGCAATGGAACTTGGATTCTTCTTGAAAATTAAAGGTAGAATTTAGCACAATGAATTGATTAAGCATCTTCTAAATAAAATATGTAATAAGATTATGAAATCCATACAGTCAGATTATTCTTCAAAATGCAAATATTTCATCTCTCATCTGGTCTAAATTAGAATTTTTTGCTTCAGATAGGTTGATGCTTGCAAGAGAATGTCTCAGTTTTGGATACAACGGAAACCTATGACACAAGGATGCAGAGAGAATTTAAGTCTCTGCATGGGACAGTGGAATCCCCCCTGCGTAATACATTTCACGTGCTATAAAAATGTGCTGCCATAGCTCTTGCTGGACTAAAAATATTGTGCAATCTAGACAGAGAGAAAACCTCCAACCCCAATATGTGTGGCGCTGTAGAAAAGGTATGTGTATTCTGTAAGCAAAACTTGCCTTTCAGTCACTCTGAACAACTTTTCAGCTTTTCAGAAAACTCACAAAAACCAGAAGGAAGTGGAAGGAAAAACTATAGCCTGAGCATAATTTACAGGTTTTGAAAGTCAGAGAAGTGCCTTAGTCACTTCTAGAATAACTTCTTTCTTTGAGAAAAAAAATAGGTGATGTAAAAATGTCCAATTACATTATTATTTAAGTCTCAAAACAAAGGCTTGATCTTGTCATTTTGCTAGCCTGTAACACCAGGCTGAACTCTGTTAATCAGCATCTTCAAAGCCTCCATTTTCCAGTAAATGAAATTCCCTGTCCATTGGCTAAGGCAGACAGGGTTTGTGTAGGACAATGCTTTGAAAGTTCCCCCCAAACCAGGTCCTTTTAACTTCCACATTTCCAATTTGTTCTTCATTTCTTAGGCCTGCAGCATTGTAGCTTTAATTTATGTTAATGAATGACTGGATTATGCTACTGTTGCCAGAGCATCTGATAAGTCTGCATCGCTCCTCTGTTCTGTGACAATGCCTTCAGTGATTAGCTGGGCACATTTAAACATTGTTTGCACTGATATTTAAACTTCTGTATGGCTTTTAAGCAAGAAGACAGTGGCAAAAACTTTGTAGCAGACAGAGAGCCGAGTATGACACATCAAGAGCAGATTAGTCAGCACCGCCACACAGTGAAGAGAGAAAAGATTAAACGTTCTTCATTTGCTAGTTATGTTGGAGACTGTTTACAAGTGGGAATAACCTTCAGGTCTCTTTTTTCAGTTAAACTCGGTAATTAGTAGTCATGGCTGTTTAAAATATTTGCTTGTTTAGATTCCGTACTATATTGATTTGCTGCAATTTCTTCAGCCCTGTCACATCTAAACTGTAATCACAAAATACGTGTTTTGTTCCATTAATGTATTTCAGATTTCCATTGATATTTCCATTTTAGAAGGGTAAAAACCAAGAAAATGAACAATTTCTGAAACAGAGAATTTGTTTCAATTATGTAAAAGTCTCCATTGGGCTTTATTTCTGTTATCCTCTATATCTCAATTAATGTTAACTTCAAAAGTGGATCCCATTTATTGAATTTTCACAGTGTTTTGTCCCACACTTTTAAATAGAAGCCAACAAGAGTTGTTATCCAGTCCAGCATCTAGTGATCGATGACAGATATAGATTCAATTTGCCTGAGACAGGAAGAAAGGGAACCTGGATCTCCCACTTCCTCTGTTTTTGTAGAAAATACGAATATACTATTACTCAAAAAAAACCCAAAAACCTCTACTGCCAGTGTTACAAGCACTTGTCAACATTCATTTTATTTGAGCCAAATTCATTTATTTGTGTTACACTAAGAAAGCATTTAGCTCCAGTCTATGCATTTCTCTATAAAGCTTGGTATTTTCCCCTGTAATTTCATCCCACATCCTTCAATGAAATCCAAAAATTGTTGAGAGTTTTGTCACAGGTGTCATTTGGACTGTGATTTCAACCCTATTTCATGTAACCTGAGATCCAGCAATTAAATGTCTCAGTAAACCCCCATTTCCCTGACTCACAGCTCCAGTGCTGGGACTCCATGTGTGGGGTATGGTGAACAGGCATAAATCCTTGCAAGAATCAAATTTTCTGGTGGTTCTCAGTAGCTTGGGAGCCTAAGTTTCATTTTTAAACACAGTTTAAGAAGTAAGGAGACTTTGATTCACAATTAATGATCCCTGAGCCACTTAGGAGAAAATAAATGAAAAAATATTTGGGTATGGCAATGCAATGCTTTCTTGCTGTCCAAGCCCAATAGCCTTGACATTTGGGGTTCAGCTAAGAGGGAGGTGTGGGGTCAGACCCTGTTTTTTACACATTATTTACTTATCTATGCCAAATTAAATAATTCAGCATGAGATGTTTAGAAACACCCAGTTGAGGCAGTCCTGGGCTCAACAACAAGGAGTTTGTGATTTGGAAAATAAGCCCCACCCTCCTCTCCCACGGTAGTGTGTTAATTACATTGGCAGCTGAATAAAAGACGTCACGAGCACAGGCATGCATGCACACACAGACATGCACAAAGCCTATCAGTCCCCTGAATCTGAAAGATTCCAGCATTTTGCCATTTGCTTTCATATATTTTGAACACTTACTTAATATATCTTGCAGTTAAATACCTTCTTTTCTAAATATCTTAAACAAAGTGCATCTTCCATGTGTTTTGTAAACTGTGAAACATGTTGGTTTGAAGTCTTTGTGTATTTAGAGACTTCTGGATTCTTATCTTTCTGTTAGTGTAAAGTATATAGCTATGGAAAAACACCACTTTACAGCAGCAAAGAAAATAGTTGATGCTATGGATCATGCCCTACAAATTTTTGCATATGTTAAAACATTCTAATTTTTCATTCAGAGAATTCACAGCTCCATCTTCAGTAAACGAAACAGAAACTGCTTACTAATACTACTGACAATATTTGTTTGAGAAACCTAATTTAATAACGTAAATGAAGTGGAAGTAGCTCTTAGCAAATATACCCCTTAAAGGCTTTAGAATGAGAGCCAGCCTATAGAAATAATATTTCTCTGTAGAATGACAGATTTAAAATAACTGCAATGAGTTGTAAGGTAAGCTATTAAATTGCACCATTTGTATACAATGGTTGCTCTTAGCAGCCTCACAGCATCTATTTGCATGTAATTACCCTTCCTGCAGTATTGCCCTGTGGCATCAACTTACTTCTCCGGGTAAGTAACACAGCAAGTGAACTCTTAAGCAAAAGGTAAATGTTGAAAGGTTCCATTGTGGACCACCATGTGCAAAATAACTGAGCATAGAAGCAGATAATGCTGATGAGGTGTTTTAAGACTCCATTGACCTTATATCCCATTTCTTTACAATTTTCCAGTGATGTAAATAACAGTTGTTCCGTTCCTCCTCTTCAGCACTTACCCTGTTGGCACAGTTGTTGGATATCAAGAACACATGGCTCCCAGGCTTGGGGACAGCTTTGGCTGTGATTGCCTCAGGTTGCCTCTTGCTGCCAATCCAGAAGGGTTTTCCAACTCACTTGTAAACTCTGAGTCTGCCTATCTGCAGCGATAGAAACCTGAGACTGTAGTTTGCCTCATAGTACATATTACTATTCTATGCACAGATTCACAGAGCAATGGTACAGGCTTTTTCTAGAAGGACATCATAATGTGAATCAGCTACAGCCATGAATTTTATTAACTCTTTTTGTTAGGAGCACCTTAAATGGCACCACTAATGCACAGATGAGCTCTGCAATGTCCCTGTTCCAAGGCTGAGCAGACTGCAGTTTCAATGTATGCTTGCTTTCATGTTCTCCATTTCATGCAGTGTCCCTTATCTTAGGCAACCCACTTGTATTTATGCTGCAGGAGACCCTTTAAACTTGCTCGAAGTTTAAGGAGTAAAGGGATAGTATGGTGGAAAAGCCAGAGGGAAAACTCAGATAAGACTCTGGTTGTGCTTTCTCCTCTACTTGATTAATTTGGGAAGCTGCTTATATTTCCTGTCTTTTCTGTGGCAATGGAGGAACTAATTTGTTAAGGAAAACCCAGTTGAACCCTATGTCAAAACCACAAAAAAATAAGAGTCTAACAATTTCCAGTAACACTCTCTTGCTTTTTCCCCGACCTAATTTGTGTTATTTTTTTCCCTTTCTTATTTAGCTCTATATAAAGGCCCAATTTACACCTACTGTAAAATAATTTTTAGAAGAAGAAACAATTCAAACAGTAGAGAACAATAAGATCTACAGGAGCACAGGTCCTTTGAAAAGTAAGTCACTGATGTTACACAAGAGAGGTATTCAAACCCAACCACTGAACCTTTAGAGGCCACTGTTCTGTTCCCATTACAGCTGGTATTTTCCTTCTAATTTGCATTTAAACACAGGCAGATCCAGATATTCACTCTTCTTCCCTTGACAGACTTCTTTTGCAGGTGTTACAAAATGCCGAGAGGTTTTTTGGGGTTTTTTTTGTATCAGTCTCAACCAGCACTCTGACATGTTCCTCAACAGTATATGGAATTATGGAGTTTTCCCATCTTCCATGTGGCCCAGGCCACTCCCTGCTGACAGGCAGCTTTACAGCAGGAAGCCTTTGGATGAGTTGTTTTGCCTTATTACCCCAGCACCTGACTGATGGCTGTGGTGTGAAGTGGTCTGGTGGAACGTGCACATGCTGCCAACTTGTTAGTGCAGACAGAGGCTATGCAAGCTTTGTGGGATGAGAGGATTACACAGCTCCAGAGAACCTGGCTCTAGTCAAAATGTGGAAATCTGCACAGACTGACAGTGTCTGGTTAAACCATCTCCCATTAGGATTTGAGAGTAGAAATTCAGCTGCTAGGAAATGAAATGCAAAAACCATTTTAAACCATGTTAAATATAAAGTATGCTTAAGTGATAAACAGCAGTGCTTCACTTTCCACCTGTGATCACCATGCTCTCCCACTACTGTACTTTATTTCCATATTATCCCAGTAGAAGTAGCACATGAACGCAATAACTATGAGATTCAAGGGGAGATAATGAAGGAATCTGTTACCAGTTCTGGATCCAACTACGATTCAGTTTAACTCAAAAGACTCTCTAGAAAGACATGCATCTTTCACTGGAATGGCTGTCCAAGGCTCACCAGCTTTCTTATTCCATTTCGGTTTTATATGTGAGAGGAGAATTTTCAGATGTTTAGAAAGAATACGGAGCAAATCAGCAGTAAACAGTGCCTAACTCCCTATGCCTGAAACACTTCTTAGGCTTGAGCTCCAACCAGCAAGAAGTTGTTGACTGGAGTTTGGCTTTCATTTTTCTTTAAACATCAAACTCCCAATACTTCTTTATCCATTCTGACACTCATGATGCTCTCAGTCGCATATACCTTCTCTCATTTTCTTCTCTTCCTGCTATTTTATACAGAGAAAATTAAAAAATATTCACAACACCTTGTTGTGACCTGGAGAAATGAAACAACATCCTTAAGTCATGAAAAGAAACTGATGGAAAAGCTGAGCCAGGAGTCTAGGTCCTGTGCTGTAATCTCCATTTTGATTTCTATTCCTGACATACGCATGTATCCTATGTCATCAGTATGCATAAATGCTTTCTTTTGTTTTCATTTTGCAATACTAACTTACTGTTTTATCACGGCAAGTTTTCAAATGATCTTTTCCTAGATGAACATCATGGATATGAGCATTAGTTGCACAGTAAGAACAGATTGAAAAAGCTAGAGGCAGTGCCAGGGAATCAGAACTAACACCCAGTACAATCCATACGCCTTTCTATATATATCAGGGAGAGTCTTTTATATGAGGTAAACTCCTTGAGGTCTTGTTCAGACATGAAACCCAATCAGCCAAAAGTAGCAGGGGAAGTAAAGCCATGAAGTTCCAAAACTCCCTACAGCTGGTTGCACACCCTTCGTATCACACATACCCAAGCTTTCACAGCCTAATTTAACCTCTTTTTCATTTTAATATTTTTAAATCCAACTAGAAAAATTGTATCATCTATGCACAGCGGGATGTCCCATTATACGAGAAATAAGCTTTACTGGTATTACAGAAAGGACAAGTTCATTCTTGACTCTATGTACAAAGCATAATTCAGCTCCGTAAAGCTTATTGCTTTCAGACAACCCAACAGCATATGTGAGCCTTAGGTTATTCTGCCCTTTCACAACATTTACAAACTGATACATATCTCTTCAAGAGGATAAATGTTTTCCTAAGTCAAAAAATGTCAGCTTTAACTTGGGCTGCATTAGCTATATTGAGTTCTTCAAATACACACCAGGTTAATGAAGACTAAACCATGGTGGGCTATACTTTTTGATAAATATTGAAGTGCTCTTTGATCCTGATAACCCACAAATGTTCAGCATGAGTGAGTTTTCACGGTCAGCATGCAATGATTTTGATATTTGACTTAATCTGTAGCCCAGTGTGGTTTATTTTCCTTATCTGGATGGTATGCTAAGAACAAGAAAAGACAGGGAAATTAAAAACAGCACAGTAGTAGTGTTCAAAATCCTTTTCTTTTTTTCCTGTCTTGCAAGAATTCTTGGTCAAACTGACCCATGGCTTAAACACATCTATACATAATTCTTTGCAAATAAATGTACACTGTGTTGCTTCTTCTTATGCTGGACAAACTATCCCCACTTTTGCACAGGGGGCTACAGCTCCATTTTTGATTAACTCAGTGGCTTTTGATCAGACTGGGAATTAATCATAACAATATTTTGTCCTTGTATCAGTGCTTATATAGCACCTCTTTATCCCAGGCTCTCAAAACACTTTACAAACATTAATTAATTAAGTCTCAGAACAGCCCTGTGAGGCAAGGAGCTATTAGGTGAAATAATTCCTTTCGGTTTCTTGCCTTTGCCATAGGGAAAAGAACCGGCATAAAGAGCTTAGATTGTGCCAAAAAAATACAGCCTAGAATGAATGTTGGCAGGGTTGTCTGTCTCATCACTGCAGAAAGCAAGTACTCAAAATCCTCGTGCATTATCAGAACGAGGAGTGGTACCACAATCCAAGAGCTGATGGAGAGGTGGGAGCCAGTAGTCTTCACTAGCTGAGCATGGTGCCTTGGTAAGCTTACAGGCTGTTATTTTAATCATAACAAACAAAAAGTGAGAGCTTGCCTATTAAGTTTTCAAATGTTCTTGTGGATCCTTAGTAACAATGTGTGACTCTTCAAACAGCAGTTAAGTCCAACTGGTACATAATTGAAAAGAATGAGCGTTGCCACATCTCCAGGCATGAAGAATCACCAACACATGCTGAAGTTCTTTCCTGGATCTGATAAAATTAACAGTTCCCAGGCTATTATACAGACAAGCCAAATATGAAAGAACAAGAAGATAAAGGATGACAGATAAACATGTGACCGAGTGTTTTTTTAAAAAATGAACACTAATATTTCAGACAGTGAGTTCAGATGCCGAAGCACAAAACCTCAAAAATAATATAGTGGTCTTGATGTCTCATTTAGGGGTACATTTAGCAGTTCCAGGCTTTTTTAACTTTCTAAAGGGGCAGACAGGGTAAATAGACTTGCAAGTTACAAAGAAAAAACAGACTTATAGCTCTCACAAAAAAAAAAAAAAAACAAAAAA
>VZRS01006892.1:430549-579988 GCA_013398055.1 Ifrita kowaldi
AAAAAAAAAAAAAAAAATCCCAACCTCCAAACCCAGACCTGTATCATGTAAAAAATAAATAATGCCATCTGAATTCAATGTTTAGCCAAGCACTGTTTATCAGGGTTTTATTCTGTGCACTAAGAACATAAATGGTTTCTTTTTTTCCTGGGGCCAGTTTTGGATCACTAACTTGAGTTGGGCCTGAGGGAGAAACACAGCATGTATGATGAGCTGATTAATTACCAGAAATCAAATGCCTTGCAGTCAGGAGCAATGTGCTTGAAAGAAAGCACTAGTACTATAAAAGTGTTGCATATCTACATGCATGCATGGCCAGTCAGGAACACCATGGGGATTAGGTTTCACTGTAGCCTGAAACAAAGGATTTAGGAGTGATTGTTTATCCTTGACAGTGTGACCTGTGCCAGTCTTTATTAACAAGGGCTTTCAGAATATGACATTTAAAGTAACAAAACCCTCTTAAATAAACCTCGAGATTTCACCTTCTTAAAACATCACTAGGATTTCGGCTGGTTTTCAGAAACCATGAGAGTAATTCATAATTAAAGGTTAGGATATGTCTTATTTCAAGCCTTGTGTGCATAAATATGATCCTTTTGAGTCTGTCTCTTAGGAAGAGCTCATTTAAAGTAGAGTGCAATTCTACCAGGGAGCCATAAATGAAGGTAGAAATATATTAAATATTAGGAACATTATATTGGCTATCTTGGAAAGTTGTTGAAAAATAACAGGTTCATAGGAGATAGGTCAGACCACTTCAGTAAGTTCTCCCTTTCTCTAAAAGTCATGTGTATATGTGCAGATGACTAGTGGTATTTTGTTTTCTGCACAGGGTTATTTCATAATTATTTTCTCAATCATGAAACTCAGAGAAATCACAAACACACTCGTGTCTTCTAACATATTATTTCATGAAGTTCTCCAAAGCAGAGAGTCATCTTGTCTGGGTGGAAGTTTTAATGGATGATTTAATATAAAACATTGATAGACTGCTTCAAAGTGTTCTGTTTTCAATTGTCTGTTCTGGTATTTATTTGCTCCTTTCACTATGGCTTGCCAGACAATAAATAGCACATTGTCATCTCACTAAGAGTATTTCTGCTGTTGGAACACTTTTTCTTGTACATATGAACTACCCTCTGAACCAGTAAATGTTTCAAAACAATGTGGGTGCAGTAAGTAAGGCTGTGGCAAGGCTTTGACAGACTGATGGGGAAGCAGCACAAGACCAAGCCAGGTGATGGTTTCCTAGTTACAAACTGTAGCTATGTAATCCTAAAAGCAATTTTTGCCTAAAAAACAATGATGGGCATGATATCTCTCTGTTTTCAGTTGGATTAATTTATAACTAAAATATTTTGGTTTTCCTTTCCCATGTTTCTTTATCCTGAAAGAAACATCAATTAACAAAAGGCATTTTGTCCAAACCTTCTCATTTCCTTCTGCTATATTACCTGAGGATAATGAGCAATTTTAGAAAGCTCCCCATCTCTCTTTCTAACTATTTTATGCAACAAACATATATAGGTGAATTTGAAATTTTTTTCTGTCCTGATGACATATTTTGAATGGTTGACTCTGAAAAAAAATTAACACTGCACTGTAACCAGCATTGTGTGCATGTGTCTCGCTTTAAGCCTCAGTGGCCAACAAGTTTTTTGACCTGAGTTGGAAATCAACACAGTTTTTGAACTTTTTTCCCCACTTGGGAGTAAAGAAGCATCCAGCAGAATTAATTTGGCAAGTTTCTCCACTAAGCACTGTTAAAGAGATGAGAGAACTGGGAGATCCTTTGGATTCCATGGTCACGATTTCTTGAATTCAAGGACACTGGGAAATTTGAGGACAATGTTGGTTTCTTGTGAAAGAAATTAAGGTGAAATGCCTTAATTGCAAGACATCCTTGAAGATTATTTATATCCTAGTAGTACATGTCCCACCAGGTGTACCGTTGTCGAGCGAAAGCAGTTCTGTGTGGCATGGTGACATGTACAGCAAAGCACAGAACAATTCTAAGCAACGACTGTCACCCCTGCAAGGGCAGCGGCCACAGACACCCTCCCAACTACTGCACATCTCCTCTACTCAAATCACCTTGTCAGCCATGCAGCCTGTGACCTACAGGCATGGTAGCTCTGTAGCTAAACAGTAATCCTAGGATTAATTATTGTAAACTTCTAGCCTGCTTCCTTAGCTTCCCCTTTTGTGGTGGAAGGATCATATCATAACACCCTGTGGCAAAGCTGTGGAATAAGTGGAAGGAAAGCCTTCCAACATCATTGGAGAGCCTGCAGACAGGAAGTTGGGAGAAAGGAAGTGGATCTCTCCCACCCCCAACCACAGCAGTGTTGGGGTACAGAGCTCAAAATCTTCAAAGTAGAAGAAACCTCTTATCTAAAGGTATAATTTTCTTCCCCAAGAACTGCAATACTAATCCTATTAGCATATTAGCGTGTGATCATGGCTCTAGAGTTACATACAACCTTCATACCAAATTTGAACATACTGTGAAGGCAGCTGCGAGGGCTTGATGAACCCGAGATAAAACGAGCCGTATTCGTGAGCCGCGGGCAGCGGCAGCAGCAGCAGCCCGGTGCTAGCAGCGAGACAGAGCGAGCGGGGCCGGGGCTGCACATCTGCGGCTCCAGCAGGTCACCCTGGCGGGCGGCTGCCCTGGCTGGGCTGCATCCGGGGCTGCAGCAAGGCTAACTCTCCTCAACCCCTCGGTAAACATGTGCTTGAGACCCCTTCTCCTGCTTCAGCACCTCTGTAACCCAAGTCCCGTGAGAAGCTGTGCCTCAGGGACCAGGACTGCAGGAAGACAACCTGAAACGGGGCACAGGGATAAGCATCTGTGTTCACCTCTTTGCCATAAAGTCATGAAAAGTCAAAGTCCGCTGAGATGAAAGGCAGATGTGCAGCCTAAGATAGATGGACATGCAACAGCTCTCCCTGGGGCGGAGCGGGGGCTGCACACAGCCAGCAGTAGCCTGTATTTGTCTTTATTGCAGTACATTTTTAAGAAACACTTCCTAAAAGGAATATGGAATCTTAATACATATTCTACTTTTATTTTTTTTAATTGGTTATTTAAATTTCAGTATCTAAAACTGGTAAATGTTCACCTCAGCTGTCTAGTTTGGGCACTTTTATCCTTAATGCCTAAGCAGCTGTAGCAATGATACTTCATATGAGTTTGATGATGGAATGAGTCTTTAATTCATACCATTAATTACAGTAAAAGTGGGCATCCCTTACAGCTCGGACATTGCCTCCCAGCCACCACCAGCCCTCTTCTAGTGCCTCACCACCATCACTATTACTTATATTTTTTGGCAACCAGCCCATTTCACGAAGCAGTGCCTATGTCCAAGTGTGAAACTGTGGCTCATCTTGAATTTGTTCCACTCTTTTGTGTCACTTATCTCCCAATGACAGTCTGACTTCAACTAAGTGAAACAACACCTGTTATTCTTTTTAAATGGTTCTTATTACTTCAAAGTAAACACGTTGAAAAACAACAGACAAAGTGATTTTAACCTTTATTATTCCTGCTTATTATTACATAATTAATAAGTAGAATACAACTGGTATCTCATTCACTCCCACAGGTCTGCCATTTGAGAGGAAGGTTCTGTGAAGGAGGCATTTTCAGGATGCCTTACCCAAAACGGATTTTTTTCTTCTGCTCATTCTCCTCCAATGCAATGCATTTGAAATTAACTTATATATGATTTTCACCTCAACACTATCACTTTGGATACTCTCACCATCCACGTGATTTTTTCTATTAATTTTTAATTCTGCTAAAACCAGTGCTGCCTTTTGGCGGAGAGTTCCATGGTATAATTCTTCTTTGTTGTGGAGACAAATATTTCTTTCCTCAGCTTTAAATTTCATCTTTTAACTGAATATCCCTTTGTCTGTGTAATATGAGAAACCCAGAGCAGAATATTCCACTCTCTGCTCTCTATGCCATATATTATTTTATAAAGCTTTATCTGGCCTCCTTGTATTTATCTTTTCTCTAAAATAAACAGTCCTATTCTCTTTACTCTCTTCACAGATATTTTTTCATGCCTTTTGTTATCCTCAGAAATCATTGCCAACTGTTTCCTATTTCTTCTTTACCTCAAGTTTTTTCAACAGAGGGGGCAAAAAGTTTTCACCATAAAGCTTATCAATAATTCATATAATGACTTGAAATATTTGCCATTATGTTTTCTATCATTTATAAATGGCATTCCTTAAGTTACATAGGGTTTAATTAATGTTGTAAAGGGCATAAATCCCTTAAATACAAATAAATACAAATAAAAGTCTTATTTTAATCCTGCACATTTTCTTATATCTGTCACGTTTACATATGCTCATAAGATAAAATCAACTGCCTGTAGCTCTTTCTAGAACCTGTAAATATCAGATAAATCTAAAGTTTAACCTTTATTGATACAAAAATAGAGCATTAATTTCTACAGACACAAAATGTCTATGCTGCTTAGCCATGCTGGGCTATAAGATTAAAAGAGACAGGTCAACGCTTTGAAATTCAGCTGAGAGGTACATTTTAGTGGTTGCCTTCATACATGTCTCGCCTTTTGGCTGCCTGCTCCTCTCCCCATCTGCTGCCGTGGCTGGCTGCCTGCTCCCACTCTGGGGAAGCCCCGGCCACGGTGCCATGTGCCACGGTGCCACGTGCCACTGTGCCACCATCGGCTGTGCAGCTGTGCCACCATGTCCCTGTGCAGCCCCGCAGCCGTGCCACCACGCCAGGCACTGGAGCCACCAGGGCAGCACACCCTCCCTCTCTGCTGCAGGAGGTCCTTGCCCATGTTAATGCCGAAATATTGGCTTCGTGTGCCCCCTCAAACACCATTACACCTGCCTAACATTTACATGCGAAAAGTACAAAACGGGCGTACAGGAAAAACTTGAAAAACAAAGAGTAAAGTGCAGTTCATTACACAGTGCTTTGATCCTGAGAAAAGAGCTGGCTAATGGAAGAGAACTAACTCCCACCCAGCAGCAGGAGAGACTGCAGGGATGGCGGGGTGTGCCCAAGAAATACCCCGGGATTTCAAAGCTCACTGGCACAAGCTACAGTCATGGAAGGACAGCTGCACCTTCTAGATAGACTATAGACAACACAAATCTGAATGTTTTCCCTCAAGTCTGTGCACTATTGAACCAGGTTGACTAGATTTGAAAAACACTCAAAGACTTACTTGGATGTTTCCTGGCTCTGATATCAATGCAGGATGATAATGGATGGATATATGTCCAGATGTACTCTGATATATATTGCAGGTGGAAGAAATGAGAATGAAATGCCTTGTAAAAAGGAGCAAAAATTAAGGTATTCATTTCTGGCAAGATAATGGACAAGGAGAAAAAGAGAAAAGATGCCCATACACTCTTGAGCACATACACACATAACACGTGCACACACTCACATTCGCACATTCGGTGCTGCCTCTGCCACATCTCACTTTACTTATACTAAAAGAATAAAACATTTTTCAGACAGAAATGGGATTCTCAGTTTAATTTTTTTCCTTTATGTTCTGCAGGGTAGTTCAAAACGAAGCCCTGCTTGTTATCTGCTACAGCTAGTTAACTGTATTCTATTACATGCTGTTTTCCTATACTATTTATTTAAAATTTAATCCATCTATGAAAATTATAGAATCAGAAAAGCCTAATCAATGTGGAACACCTGTTTATAATTCTCACTATTTTTGTTATTACTTCAGCTCCACTGTATTTGAAAAACTGGTATGCACTGGCCGCTGTTTTTCTTTTTAATAATTTGCACCCTAACTGCTCAGTTTAAAACCTCCCAGACATCTCATTAACACTAATGCTCCCAACTTTGCCAAACCCAGAGATTTTCAAGGTCTCAGTGAAAACAAATGGAGTTTTTCAAGAAAGAGTGCTATAGTTTTCCTACCATCTTCAAGAAAGAGAAAAAGTCCATTGAAAATGTTTCATGGGAAGATCCAAACATTCTTCTGCATTCTTGTCACTGTGTTCATTGTTTGCTTCAGTGAAACCAACCACTGCATCAGCAACGGTGGCTATAAAAATCCTGGGATTGTTTGGTCAGATATACTCCTCTTTTCCAGCATTCCCTCTTGCTCATTTAAGTAATGCCTGAACTCCACACCATCATGACTGGGCATAGTTTAAATAACAGGCTCTGTTTCCATATAGGTCATGCTGACATTAAAAAAATTTGATCAGTTCTAAGTAAAATATTTGTTGTTTCCTGGGAAGAGACCTAAAGTCCTTAGAGAGGAGTTTTTCATTCAAGTAATCCTTTTTATTTCAGTGGAATTCCTAGTTTGAGAATGTTTTGAACAAAAAAATTGGCCTACAGCATGGCCCAAGATGATTAAACAATTTTTTTTTCATATTATCATAATTCTAAGTAACATGAGAGGGGAAAACTAAAATCTTAAGAGAATGTGGGTTTTCTTCCTCATTGCAGGAAAGTGTAATGCTACCAGCGAAGACAAAATAACCTCCTTGACTATTCTGTGAAAATCCTCTTTTTTTTTTTGTTAATCTAAACAGATAAAAATGTATGCAGTTGCTACAATGCACTCAGTTCCCACAACCCCTAGTTTGCAAATGAAGCTGTCCACTGACCATTTTCAGAGGTAGCAGCTTTGCCACTCAGGGATTAAATGGAATCAATAAATGTTCGTCTGGGAGACAAAAATGTACATGAACTAGCACAGACACAGAGACTTTCACATGCAGGAAAGTTGTTTTCATGGGACCATCCACCTGGCTGTTAAGAGACTGGGGGGATTTGCCCTTCCTTACAGAATTTGCTGATAAAGTGTACGTTATTCTGTTGATTAGTACAAAACTTTTGAAAAAAGCAAGTGTCTCTTACAGCCTTCACTTTCTTGCCAGTTTCTTGCTAAGTGTATTACACGTGTGTACCTATTACAGCTATGCCCCTCAACAGAGATTTTGCCTTTGAAATGGGCCTTTCAAGGGAAGAAAAAAAGCTCTATTATGAGATAGGGAAACAAAAAGATTTTCTTGTGAATATAAAAAAATATTGTCTATAAGAAAAGGACAAATCTTGCTTGTACACTTCTCAAGTCATGTGTCTTATGTGTGTGTATATATATATGTATAATCTTATCTCAAATTGATATAATTCTAATGCTTTCGTCATACTTCAGTAACATGTGTTAGTGAAATAGACCTATAGTAAGGTTCCTTATATCATGATTGAAGTAAAGTGATTTCAAAGTGATATTAATTAATCTCCAAAATGCTGTGGAAACTGAGGCTGAAATTTTCAGTCAATGTCAAAGCCTGGATTAAGTCTGAGGAGCTAATGAGAACCTTTAGACCAGAGGAATTAAGAAAGTGCTTTAGTGTGTTTTCTCTGTAGGAATGGACTTAGTTGAAGTAAAGCCTGAGTAGAGGTATCTATCCTCTTCCCCAGTCTATAACCCCTGTATCCACTCAAAAGACTGATTATTTTGGGAAGTAATTTAAAACAGATAAAAAAATATAAAAAATGCCCCACTGATTAAAGCTATATCTTTATATTTCAAAACAATCAGAGTAGAAATTAAAATATGTACCAGTGTCGATCATTCTCATTTACTGAGCACATTTCATTCAGCAATTTCTCTGCTGCCCCAGCTAATTGTTCCTTATGTGCAGTTAAGCATGTCACTCTGCACCACTCCTCCTTTCAACTTGCTTGATCGAATGTGGTTATTTTTCTTAGTGATTTCTACCAGGATTAAAAAGAATTTCTTTCCTCAGTAGCATATTGACCGTTTGAGTTCCGTACACACCAGTCAGGTCCTCATATGTTGATTGCCTTGCTACGTTTTACAAAAAAATCTCCACATACTGTAATGAACTCAGTTAGGAGTCTACTCATGAGTATATTATATGATTATATAATCTATTAACTGCTTGAAAGGAAAATTGCACCTAAAATCTAAAAATAATAATGAGCAGCCTCTTTACATCAGGTGCAGTACAAAGCCTCTCGAAGATCCTGCCACTGGCACAGAAAAGAAGGATGGGACAAACAGAACAGATGGGGATTGAGAGGGACATGAGATGATGGTGCAGTTGCCTGATGTAGGGAAACTCCATGACAAAGGCAGGCACTGTGTTTCCCTGAATCCCAGCCTAGTCTTTGCAATATGATTCTCCTTCTCTGTCTCTCCCATATTGCTGGTTACTTCCACCCCTTTGCTGCTACTTTTTGACAGAGGTGCTCTTTTGTTAATTCTCTTACATAAGGAGTCAGAATTTCCTTTAATGGAAATGAAAACAGTTTAATTTAAGTTGTCAAAATACAAGACAATTCAAAAGATGAATTCTTGTGTTCCCCAACTAACATTCACCTCCTGAGTGCCTTATAATTACATCGACAGTGACCCCTGGGCAAGGATGAAATGTAATGATATGAAGGGTGTGGGGTAAATGAGCATCAATTTGTTAAATACTGCATTTCTGTCTGGATTTTAACCTTTGGAGAATACAATGCAGATGTGAAATGCAATTGTAAAGAGAAAAGTGAATAGAAAGACTTATTTAGTTAGGTCGTAATATCATAGCCGTATTTAAAATTCCTGAAGCGCTCCAGAGTTCTGGCTGCAGGATGTTTTCCCCAAAGTACCTAATGTAAACATAAGCCTGTTTATATTTCAGTAGGTGTGAATAAACTCAGCCAATATTCAGTGCCAAGAAAATGAAGCACTTTTTTTTCCCATCACAACAATTGATGTAAGTAATCAACTTGATGTGTGTTGAAAATGAGGCCTTCATTCTGCTGTTTCCAATAAACAATATTAATGCGTGTTTGAGAAGCTCGAAGCAGATAAGTTTCTACAGAGAAAATATTTCATTTCTCAGTGGTTTTGTAATAAAAGAAACACAGCATAATGTTTTACATGACCAAGTCCCTGATGTTGTGATGGCACATAGCAGATTTTAATGGTTAATTCTTAATCATGCCTGTGCTATGAAAAGAGCCATTGTGCCACAGGTGGCAGGAGGAGCAGAGGCGGGAAAGTGGTGGCCGATAGAAAAGAAAATAGTGGCCTTTTCTTTCTCTTGAGACACTGCAGAGGCAAGCCAGCAACCACAAAAACGTGGTTGAGCTTTTGATAGCACTGAGGGGAGAAGCTTGAGAGGGGTTCAGGGCAAAGGCAGGATTTTTCTGGTGTTCGAGGAGGCAGTAGAATCAGGTGGAACAGAGTTCCCTGGGTTTGCAACAGCTTTTTTTTTAAATGAGACATTTCTGGGGAACTGAAACATTTAATCTGTAGCCAAGAGCACAGAAGGGAGGTGGCTTTGTATTTTGTAAAAATAATGAAGCCATAGATCCAGAGCCAAATTTTGAAGAGGATTTTAAATACTGTTTTGGGGAAAAGATTATGGAAAGAATTACCAGTAGCTGTTGTCACCTCCCAAAGCTCTGCTGCTGAAAGCAAGTACTGAATAGCTTTTCTAATCTTTTCTCTCATCCCTTTCTTTTGGATGAAGTCAAGCAGAATGTAGTTAAAGGCTCTATTTCCACTGAAATCTTCTATGTTAAATTAGACCTTCTGAATGCAACCTTTCCCCAGAAGACAGTATTATTCTTTTTTCTTTTTCCTTTTTTCTTTTTTTGTTTTTTTCTTCCTTTTTCTTTTTTCTTCTCCTTTTTATTTTTGTTTTTACAGTAAGTAATCTGTGTTTAATTATTTGACTTTTACATGGTACAACCTTAGAGACCTTCCTGAGTAGCTGAGTAGGCAAAGTGTACGGTTCCGACTGCTTGACAACCCCAGTTGCCTTGCTAACACTTACAACATGGGAGAGGAAAGGGAAAAGGTTCTGGGAACTGTAACTTGCACAGGTTTGCTGCATGTGTTGAAATCAGGGACTGCACCGAAATCCAACAAGAACCGACAAAGGCCTCTATGATTTTCAGCTCTGCCCTAGCTGCACATGCATACATATTCATGCAGAACCACTTTTAGTTTGCATTTGGACTTTGCACAACTTTCCGGCTTTGTGCAGGCAGAAAGCAAAGTTTCAACCTGTGTGGGCTCACACCCACGTCCACCCTCAAATTTGACTATGAGGTTTTGAGTTCAAGCAAACTTAAAATTGCAAAGTGAAACACCATCAAAACCAATGAGTTTTCTCTGGCTTGGTGTCAAAAGTGAGAGAAACTGCATATTTTGCACACTCTTGGAATACAGCTTCATGGGAACATTTCAAAAACATTAATCATTCTTTCAGGAGACTTCGGGTCTCATGTTTTACATTCGCTAGCACATAGAAATCACAGATCTGGAACGTCAGTTCTGATCTCAATTATATTTGACACAATTCTCTTGTCATCAGTTTGATTAAATATGTTTTACATTGGGTCTCAATCCTATAAACAGTTTAGCAATTCAGCTTTAAGATTAAGCATATGCAGAAATGTTTGCAAGACCACAGTCTCAGTTTTGGGCTATGAAACTTCTGTTTTCAGAACGTGTAATTGGTATATTATGTCATAATTTTCCCAATTTTCTTCCTATTTTTTTCCTTATCTATTTTTAGTGTGCATGAAGTAATGTCACACTAAGTTCAGTGGAAGCTGGAAATATTGCATTGTTTGACTAATTAAAGCTAAAAAGTTTCTCTTGAACAAAATGTCATATCCCTCAATTACATCTAATGAGGAAAAACATAATTCTTAATAGGCCTCTTGTAAATTAAATAGCTCCTTATGAAAATAAGCAAGAAGTGTTAATTATTTGATAAAAACATGAGCTAAAACCTTACTGAAATGTATATATTAGTAACAGATTGCTACCTAAGGAAAAATGCAATTAATAATTTGTTTTAAAAAAATGGAAAGATTGTTTCAGTTCAAAAAAGTTAATGCTGGTTTTTTCTGTGATTCGTTATAGAAACACAGAAATAAGAGTTATTATCATAGCACTTTTACCTATGGAAAAAAAAATAATTTTATTCCTGTTGTTTCCCAAAAGAGAATTGGAAAGTTGTACTCAGCATGTCATGGATGCTGAAGGTTCTTCTGCATCTTAAACATGCAGAAGAACCTTTAAAACAAATTCTTGAAATACAAAATCAGTAGTTCATAACCAAAAATTTTGAGTTTAACCAAAGGCAAATTGGCTTAACTATTACATAAATAACTTCTGTTTTACTGACATCAGTCAAAACAAATCAAAGAATCGATGCAAAAAATAGTAATTCAGTGTAGGTTTAAAATTCAGGTTTCATTTGATCACTAACCAAAGAACTTTTTGCCTGTCTTGTATTTTTTCTAAACTGCTGGAGTTTGCAGTGGCTGTATAAATGTTTAATAATATTAATAATTAATATTATTTGTGTTTATACAATGATATTTTTTATCTGTTTTTGCATACCAGGTCTTAAAGCTGGCAATCTGAATGTCACACTAGAGTGAAATGTGAATCCATGAAATGTGTTCCACTCATGCTATTACATAAAAACTTCTGGGACTGGTCAAAGTTCCCTAAACCTCAAAATTATTTCCTCTGCAATAAGCTGGAAAAAAATTTTCAAGAGTTTCTTCATGCACTGAAGAAATTACTTAGTTCTCTTCCTCCTTCCCACCCAAAAGCACTATCTTCCAGCTTACTTTGTTATCTGCTCATGATGGATAAGAACAGGAGCAATTTAGCTACTCAAACAAGTCTGGTTTGTAGTCTGAAAGTAGAAGTCATTAGCAAAATGCTATTTGGCTAGTGGCAGCTTAAACAGTGATATATGATTTTCACTCATTTTAAGTAATTTCTGCACAATTCTTAGCTCCTATTTAAGTGAATCTAGGAAATTTTCTCTGTGAAATGGAAAAGATTTGTGCATGTTAAATGGGGGATTATAAAACATTGTTTTTGCAGCTGTCTGATCTCTTGTTAGTTAACACATTTTTCATTTACTTTTTCTTCTTTGAGTTCTGGTGTACTTCAGACACAAAACTGAAAAAGACTAATACAGCTTCTCAGTTTAGTCTGGTTTGGACCTTGAAATAACTTTTTGGAGTAAACAACTGACCTAATTACATATACAGTGAGGGCATTAAAATGCAATACAGTCTGCAAAATGCAGTAGGGTCAGCAAAACACTACAGACTTCAAACGAAGAAAAGCTGCAAAACATACTTGTAAAATTTGCTTTACTACAGACAGACACAATCAGGTTGGTAATAACAGAGTGGTCTTAAAAACTAAAGACAGCTATGGTTCAATTCATGAGTTTGGAGAAAAGAGAATGCCAGAGCCAAACCCCTGAAAAAATGTATCTTTCCAAGAGAAGCAACTTGGTTTTCTGAAGGGAGGTTGGTTGTAATCCCCTGGATGCTCTAGTGCGATGTTTGCTAAATAGCAATGAACACTGTACTTTAAAAACAAATCTAACAAACAATCAGCATATCTTTTTTACAGCCACCCTTTTATAGTCTTCCTAAAAGATTTACAGTCTCCATAGCTGTAAACGGTATGACTGAGTGATCTCTCAGTGAGAGCTGCCATGGTACTGTTGCTTCCCAGCAGGCAGTCCAGTCAGATGATGTAGAGTAGGCGTAGGGAGACAGATCCCATTTGAATGCATGAAAAAAACATGATGCTGAAATTTCATAGCTGTTGTAGAGTTTATTCTAGATGCCTGATCCTCATTTTTTGCTCGCTTGGAGCTTCCATTCAGACATAATGCTGGATTTGTGCAAAACTGCACTCTGTCACTTGTTTGAATTTATCAGCATTTAATTTATGCCAACTCTGAATGCACTGCAGGGCAGCACAGAAATCACAGGAGCCACACACGGCTGATGACCGTGCTGCTTTCATTCCCCTGTCAGCAGGGACTGCAAAGCCACACACCCTGGTCCTTTTGGAAAGGCAGAGGCAGCGGAAGAAGCACTACTGAAAATTCTTGCCACAGATGCCTCATCTATAAATTGGGACTAATAGCACTTCACTGTTTTGAGCAGTTCTTAATGTAGAGTTCAGACCTCTCTAATAGATTCCACTCTGAGCCTCAAGTGGTTTCTCCTGTGTCCAACAACCTGCTTCTGCAGAAGTTGCTGACTAGCTTGATAAGGAGCTGGATTAAGCTATTTGTTATCTGCCTGTATTGTACCCCAGATACTTACCTATCTAAGGTACTTATATCAGCACCTTTACACCTAAGCATTTCCCAGTCTGTAATGGAAAGTATTTTCTTTATCATAGTCCTGGAAATAGTATTCTTTTCAATTTATAGATGGGGAACTGAAGCAGACAGTAAATGACTTTCCTGCAGTTTTAACAAGAATCCTGAGGCAGAGGAAAGACCTGCCCCTGGCGTGGCTGTGTCAGGCTGTGTCAGGCAAACGAGGAAAAGCCAGCGAGAGGGAGGAAAAGATGTTGTAACAAAACATGTTATTTACCAGCCATACACACAATCCCATAAATTGCCCAGATCAAAAGAGATGAGCAAAGTTCATTAAAACCAAACTATTGGTTTTGGGCTTTTTTTAATAGGTTTTGGATCATATTGTATCCATAACAGCATAATTTGCAAATCCTTGTGAAGAATATGAGTACCCTTATAAATATCTTTTTGTTGCAACCTCTAAACATTCCCTCAGTGGTTGAAAAGGAACCAAACCAAACCAAACTGCACATTCAAGTAAGGTAAGGCCTAAGTAATTCGTTTGCAGTCATGGATGCTTATGAATACTTGTAGAATTTAATTTTCACAAAATAGTCCTTATTTTTCCTTAAGACAGAACAAATTTGCCTAATTACGGAAATTAACCCTACAGTAGGAAGAAACCCCATCTCTTGTTACCAGAAACAATCACAATAAATGTTGCTATTTTGATATATATATTGTGACAGAACAGAATTTTGAATTACAATGGGAATAAACCGAACTATTTTGAAGGAATTGGTCAAAAGCAATTAACAATTAACCAAGCATTAATGTCTTTTGTTCTAACTGACAATTAGTAATTAGCCACTAGTTGGGACCATATGTCACATATCTGCTACGGAAATTAAAATGACTGACAAAGGAAATTAGAGCGACTGGGGTCAGTGATTACATTAAGCCAACTGAGTATAGGCCAGGTCAGTGCATATGTGTTGCATATTATGTCTTGTGTGAAGTGTGCTTGGAGCTAGGGAAGAAAGGCCCTGCAAGTGACAGGAGGAGAAGGGAAGGGCTCCTTTCCTACGTGCAGCAGTGCCTGTGCAGAGGGGGCACTTCTTGAGCAGGCAGAGGAGCTACTGTGAGAATCAGGGAGAAGGTACCTGCCCAAGTCTGCAAGGTAATAGCAAGGGAGAGATTTTTCTAGGGACTCAGTGAATACTGTAGAGAGTTTGGGCAACCTTTAAAGCCACTGAAAGAGTGAAGGATTGGTCCCATGAGGACAGACTGACAGGGAAAAGATTGGTTTCTTGTCTTTCTTATTTAGTCTTTCCCTTGTGGCATGTCTAAGAGTTCTCTATCTGAACTGTTTACTGTCTTACAGTTTTGTTGCCACTGCTTAGTGGCCTTTTGGTTTACAGCCTGGAAGACATCTAGTTGTTTTATGTGCATATTTTAAGGAAAAAGGGCAGGCAGTCCCACACAGATCTGCGTTAGGCATGTGGTCCAACCACTAAGTTTCTCTGCGTTGGTTCATCTCCACTGGCTGAGCAGTGAGACAATATACCATGAGAAGTTACTCCCTGAAGAACTACAAAGATGAAAGATTTTTTTCCCCTGGGATGAGGCTGCAACTGTCTCTTCTGAGAGATGATACTGCAAGGATCAGAGAAAGTGTTTCTGACAGTAGGCAAGGTAGCTGATATGTGTAGGTGATGTGGTGAGATATTTCTTTTACCTCCTAAGAAAAGTAAATTCAATTCTGCTACAAAAATACTTCTGTTTCTTTCTTTTTTTATTTTTTTTTTTTCATGGTAGAAGATGCTATGGACTGGTAACCATACAGCAAAATCTTCAGTTTGTTTCCTGCCAAACTTGGTTTTAAATATAGAAAGGTGTCAAGTTATTCCTTACTGCAAATAGAAAATGAAGTGCAAATAAACCCGTGGCAAAGTATAACATATTTATATCACAACTATTTCCATAAATTCTGTAATGGGCATTTGTTGTCTGAACAGCAAGTAATTGATCTGAGGAAAAAGAAGTTTCTCTTTTATATCATTTCTATCACTTCATACACAATGTCCTTCTCTCAGTGTCGTGTGGGGTACAGCACTGGCTGGTGTTGCACTGCAGCACAGTCTACGTGACATAATGCAACAGGACAATTGCTATTTAAAGAAAAATGAGGCTAAGGTAAATCAGCCCTTACTACAGGGGCTGTTCAGCTGGATTATAAAACAAAAACTGTTTCTTCGATTACAGTAAAGCGTAGTCCATCGTCCGGCTGAAGCTGCACAGAGAAGCATATGCTTTATTCTACAGAGAGATTCCTCTGAAGGTGACCCTTGCACACAAACCAGTCCCTGGATGCTCTCACTTATTGCAGTTAATATGAGCTGGAGAGCCCCAGCTTAGAGACTCATTCTTTCAGAAGTGCTCAGGCTCTGTCGGGAGCTGAGGTGCATGAGAGAAGCTTCAGATAGGAGTAATGATTCTTCCTTGAAGTGATCAGTCTCTGAGGAGCACGGCTCCTTTCACAGAGCAGCACACAGTCCACGCTCCGCCTTGTAGCAGCCAGCTGGGCTGCCCAGTGCTTGAGGTGGCACTGGGTATAACCCAGCCTGTTTTGGCTGGTACCTGTACTGGTACCACCTCTTGTATCTAGCTGATATACTGAGAGTATCAAAGGCAAGTCTCACAGAGAGATATCAACAAAAGAATAGCGAGATTGCTGTTGGACTTGATGGTATGTGGAGAGAAGAGCAGGTCAGATGAGCAAGAAGCCCTGCGGTGGGGGGAAGTCCTCTAAAGAAATGTGCTGGAGAGCACAGAGAGCTGCCTGGATATGCCAGAGCTCATTTGTATGATGGATATGAAGTATTTGTGACATTTTTGTTAAAACATCATTCTAGGTAACCCTGTAGTGAGCATGATGTTTGTATTCATGTTTGGAAGCATTTGTACAATGTTTCTGGGAGAGAGGGGTCATTGAAAGCTCTATCAAAGACTTCAGTGTTTTCTGAAAAGAAATAGTGAGAAGAGGGCACTGGAAGAATTTTCTTTAAGGTCTTCTGAGTTACAGAGAGAACAGAGAGAGGGTCTAGAGTACCAATGATGACTCCTTGAAATAGCTGTAGACTTGATGTACGGATTGCTAAAAGAAAAAAACGGTGAATAGTTTTGTTGAAGCTCACAGGAGTGAGGAAAACAAAAGTGAGATAAAAAGCAAGTGAGATAGAAAGCAAGTAAGATCCCTTGGGCAGATTTCAGCAGTGGAGAGGAGTGCTGGAAGGGCCCCAGCAGCCCAAATCTGACCACTCAGCAGCCCAGCTCTGACCACTGCAGCAGCTCCACGTAGATCCTGACCAACACTTACATGTCTTTGACAGACATACAAACTTTAGACCCAAGAAGCTACATGCAAATTTAATCAGAGAAGGAAGACCATAGCATCTGCCATACCAGCCTCTCTGTCCGGCTGGAATAGCCCAGGGCAGGTAGAATACTTAATCTTACTCAAGTTTCCCAAGTTATTGTTTTCTTGTATCTTCCTTTACTTTGTACAACTTCCTCTTGATTAGTTCTGTTTCATAGTCCTCTGATCTAAGGGGGGTTGTTTTGTTCCTAGTCATAGTTGGAATAATAAGAAATATTGCACATTCTTAAACACAAAAAATAGTTCAGTCTCCTTTTCTTCCCTGGATGTGGCGTGTTCTGTTACTCAAATTCTGTTAGGAGCACAAGTTCTGTATTGTTTGGCATAGGGTACCAGTGGATCCAGGATCCTTCCACTGCTGAGGAAACTGTCCTGGGGCTTATGATTTTTTAATGATATATGTGAATAGTTCCTCATGTAAATGTTCTGCTTTAATTATTGGTTAGATTTCTATCCTCCTAATGTTATACGTACAACATCTTTCTCAGTTCTTTTGTATTTATCACTCTGTACAATATATAGAGAGAACGTACATATTTCTCGCTGTCATTTTCCATCTGCATGAAACAACACATCAAGTGCCGGTCAGCAAGGGAATAGAGACAAGGAAAGCACTGGTGTCTATTGACAAATTTTGTGCCTTCTTAGCAGGAACTAAGTGAAGACTTGTTTTATGCTTTATAATTTCAATTACTTGGGCAGCCATATAACCCCAATATTAGTTAGCTTAAAATAATGTTGAGTTTATATGAGTCCCCAATTTTACCTTAAAAAGTAAAGTATTCTGTCAGTGATTTTACAAGAGTAGACAAGCATGAAATTAATTTTATATATTAGCACTAGGAAAGCTTACAGCTTGCTAACATTGGTAGGAAATTTTACTAGAACTGTAATATAAGGCTGTGGGGATTTTCCCCCTTCAGCTAGCTGAATTTCTTGAGCAATTCAAACCTCTAATAACTTCTTTAAATAGGGTATCTAAATTTCTATACTGGGACTTCCTAATCTAATTCTGCTCTGCTGCCTAGTGTGTGCATAGCTGTGGTATAGAATATATTTTTGTATACATAATATTGTCGTGCATCTATATAGTTAGATTGGGGCCATATCGGGAAGATTAGAGTCATTGAATTATAGGAAGCTTGTTTTACAGTTCTGCTTAGACAGGATGATGGGGTTTAATAAACATGGAGAAGTTTGTCCACTATTCTTATGTAAGGGCGCAGATTCTGAAGCAAATGAACTGCCAACACAGTAGAGCTTGGGATATTCTTCAGCAACAGCTGATTCCACTCTTCTCATAGATACTCAAGGAAGAGGTTTGTAAGTCTGTGACTGGTTTCTACCCACTGGAAGGCAGGGTTCATCTTGACACATCCAAGTGTGGCTAATCCAGGTTCTTGCATAAACTGTTCAGCCATCTGCAGCCCCACCTGAGAAATACCGTGTCTTTAATATTTCTATATTCTCAAATAATCCTTTATTTATATGATTGCTTCCTTGTATTCATTCTAGTACAATCATTTTAGGAATTTGTTCTGCAAGTTGAAACCAGATTGTAGTTTTATACCAGCACATATACAGGGTTTTTTGAATAACGTCTGTCTCTCAGCAATAAAGCAAGAACGCCTATTTTTAACAGCAGATCAAGAAGTACTTGTACCTTTGAATATTTAATTACAGTACATAAGGACTTGTGATAGGTCTAGGCATGATACTACATGGCTTCTAACACAGTTGTATGAATTAATTTTTTCTTTTTCTATTGAAAAAGTAACTTAAAAGAATATTTTACTGCCTTTCATTGTAAATTAGAGTTTTAAATGATGTGGCTGTCATTTGAATATGTTAATTATGCTATATTATTTTACAGACCATTAGACACACCTATAAAAATGTGTCTTAAGTTCTAAGCATTTTGATTAACTTGTTGACACTGTATTCTCCAGTACTTGCTTAAGACTGGTAATTGGCATTCAAAGAGGTAGCAGAATGCACCTGCCATTCTGACCACTGGTGACCTTCACTTCAAATTAACTGAAAAATCCATGTCAGGCAGTTAATTGAAAGAAGCTGTGAACTTGTAAATGGTAATGGTTATGATTAGTGTACAACATGCCATAACAGTAATGATGTAATTTTGGTCTCAAGAGACTTAAGGTTGAAGTCTTGGGGGTTTTATGTGGCAAATAAAAGAGGGGGTAAATGACAAGAGGGAAGCTTGAAAGGGGGAGAGAGTGAAAGGAATGCCTCTTCTCTTCTTTCCAAAGACTCCAAAGACAAAAATATTTAATTGGATTTGAGAGGTTGGTGAACTTTCTATTCCCATCAGAGTGCTTCATCTGTCTTTAAGGTAGAAAGAACTGTCAGCAGCCCTTTCGTCTAGTCATGGAGAGGTATTTGTCACTTGTGGCTGGATGTGAGGAGTTGCATTAAAATGACTGGGTTTTGTCATTGTTTCAGGGAGGCAGAGAACATCCATGGCTCCCTGGGTCACATGCTGTGCATAGTATGTACATGTGGACTGGCTTATATGCTATGTTTTTGTTGAATACTTTCACAGCCATTACAGTAAGAAGATTAGTGATGCAGAGCAGCTCACACTTTCTTTAGACCTTACATTTCTGTGTGCTAGTGACAAATATGACCTGAGCAGCCAGAAAAAGACATTTGGTAAGGATGATGTGGGTACATCTAAGCACACCCTGCATGCAAGGAGGAAGAGCTTTTGTAAGCTGGATAGATCCTGCTGGGCTTTTAGCTTTGGAGCCGTTTTGTGAAATTGGCTTCTAACTCCATGTCCTGTTTCTACGCTTGTTAGAATAAGGCATCTTGCAAATATACTCTACAAGGCATGTTGCTGAACCAATAAATAGGAGAAATGAAGCCTTTCAGGACTGTTGTATCAGGCCAGTAACCAGCTTGCTCATGAGCTGAAATGAACCATATATCCAGAAATGCAAGGGAAAGCTTTGCAAAGTGCTGCCAGTCTAGTTTAAGCGTAACACTCTCAATTTAGCATGAGTTGTGCTATTGAATCACAAAGAGTGTATTTCAGAAATCTGCATATTTATACTGAGATTAATTATGTAAATTATATTTAATATGAACGAATTAGGGGAACCAAATTTAACTGGAGTTTAGGAAGAGTAATGGAATAATAATCCAGCTAATAAAGGTGGTCAAAGATCTGCATCACAGGAGTTATATTAACCTTGCTAGTAATTTAGTGTGTCATAATGGAGTTAGGCTTTCCCTTGTCAGTACATTTGCAACCTGGCTATAATAAAACTCAGATTCTGCCAAGACAGAGTAAGACATAAACGTATGTCTTCTTTGTGTAGTCCACATGAGAGCTTCACTGGGGTTGTGTTAAAGCATACGAATACACACGTTGAGTTTACTAGACTCTAAACCTGTATGTTTACACAAAAATAGAAATTAGGTCCTAGTTAATATAATGAATCCTCTCTCATGCATTATAGGAGCACAGATAGGCTGCTTTATTTTCACTCATTATCACTACAGTGAGGATGGAACTATGCCTCTCTGGGAATGTTATTCTGAGCTCTTTACTTTTTTCTTAAGAATCTGTCTTCTACATGTATCATATCATCATTTATATGACTCTGAATACAGTCTTTAGAGGTTTGTAATTTACCTTCTATCTAGCATGTCAAGCTTGACTGTATTAAAAGTTTTACTTTTTTCTTGGAACACTTTCATTGTCCATTATTAGATCCGAAAGGAATAAGGCAGTATATGGTTTTCTATATTCCCCTCCTGTTTTGCTCCTTTCTGCTGCAGTTTTTGCTGCTCCATGAGGCCTTGGTATGTCTTGTAATGCAAAATCCTAAATAAACAGCTCACCCTTTGGCATTATTTCTGAGTGAAATGAGTGTAGTGCAGTTATATTACATGTCTTTTTGAAACCTTCCTGGCAGATTTGATTGAAGCTGACACAAGTTTTCACAACAGTTGGAAAAAGCCAGTTAATTCAGCACTAGTGATGGTAAGAGGCCAGACAGAAGAGAGATTCTATTAGCATCTCCTTAGAGGGAAAGATCTCATGAAGCCTCTGTTAGGCATCAGAGAATCCATAAAAAGGAAAGATTTAGAGATGTCTGCACCTGGTAGATGCTTTAGTCTGAATTCATGTTGTCTTGGACCTCCCAAATTAACTAATCTGTAGAAATCCAGGCTGCCCTATCTGCAGGCCCCAGAACATAGCTTTCTTCAGTGGCTGGACACATTCTTTGAGGATTTGGGGGCCTTCAGTACCAGAAATGTGAAATTATGACAGAGCAGAAGCTGAATGTGTAGGAGCTTGGAAAGCCGTGTGCTATTCAAGACTGGGAGTAAAAGACCACAACCAAAGCTAAAAAGATATTTAAAAGAAAATTAGTACCCCAGGCCAAACTTTAAAGCCTGAAGGAAATTTTTGCCCTTTAAAGCATGAGATTTGAATGATTTCTTGCAAAAAAACATTCTGAGACAGAAGTGCAAATCTATGCAAGAGTAACTCAGAGTCCAAGAGGCCTGTTATTTTTGGTCTGTGTAAAGCAAGCACATATATAAGTGCTCAATTTTAACACTCTAAAAGTGTTAGACCATTGTTTTTGTATATTCAGACAAATCTTTTGTCTTCTCTGCTTTATCAAATGACATAGTATGGTTAGTTATCATATGGTAAACAGTTGTTCTAACATTTAATTTTTACATCATTTAGGTATCTATAGAATAGAAAATAGCATAACTGTTAAATGCAGTGAGCTGACGTCTGGTGAATCTGAATCTCAATACTGGCAGTACAACTAATGAAGGATTTTTCAGAGCCAATGTCTTTGTCCTTAGGACAAATGTCTGTATTTGACAAAGTTCATTTTTGGTTTAATTTCCAGCCCTGCACTAGAGCTTGAATCCTTGATCCTGATTCTGCCAAGCACTGAGCTCACTGTTCTTCTGCTGTTGTCATCGGTGAGAGCCGAGGGCACTCGCACCTGGCAGGAACTGGCACTTTGATGGCAAGCAGGGATATTGCAAAGCAGGATTAAAGTGCACTTGCTGACAGAGCTGTTTGAAGAAGCTTTCAGAGCACCTGCCCATGCTGTGCCTGACTCTAGACTTTGCTATCAGCCCCTCAACCTCATTAGCACCAAATTCATTCTCAAAATTAAATAAATAAGAGCCTGTGACAGCACTATTTATTTCCTGCAGCATGCCTAAAATATCCCCAAATACTAAAATATAACATCTTGCTGTTCTTTCTCCCAAGGACAATTTAAGGAATAGAGTAGTTCTGGATGCTTTGCCCCAGAACAAAAGAGAAAGAGTAAAACGTTAAAGATGCCTGAAGTTTCTTTAGTTTTCACTAAAACATTGTTTGTGTTTTTTCCCCAAACCAAGAAAGCAGACAGAAAACAGAATAAAATTCATGGATTGAGGCTTTTCTTGTTCTGAGAGTCTTTTGCCTTCACTATATTTTGGTGGTGATTATTACCATATTAAACCAAAATGGGAGAACAATGCATCCTGTGTCATTGGAATTGCTCCCTACCCTTTGGACTTATCTTTCAATAAAAAATTATTTCTTTGCACCTGGGGTGAATTCAAATTTCTAGAGGCAGAGAACATTGACGAGGTAATTGGCTTCCTATAAAAACTTTCAAGATTGAGAAGAAACTTGCCATAATAAATGAAACTGTGAGCAGAAAAGAAATGGAGGATAAAGGAAACATGAAAAACTGAAAACAAGTACTTTTAGAAAGTCTCTACTTTCCTGTAATGATGAATTCCATTCATTTTGAATTAAAATTTCATATGCACAATACCTTTGGTAAAAGACTACCTGAAGACTTCTTTTTGCTTGTTTGTTTGTCTTTTGTTGTTGTTGTTGGTGGTGGTGGTTTTTGCAGGGGTTTTTGTATAAGAGGAATTCTACTCCACTGACAACACAAAGAGCAGTACTTTGGTATGTTTTAGTGGTTACCATCGACCTTGGGCAAGAACGTAGGTTACTTCCCAGATTAACTTTATTATTTACTAGCAGCTTTTCCAGCCTAGCAAGAAGTGCACCCTGTTTGCTGTAGCACATTACACAGTCCCTTTCCATAAAAGTCATCCAGCTTAGATTCCTACCCCCAAATCCAAAGATTTGGTGAATTCATAATTGATTTGCTGCCATTATTTGACCATCATCCATGTAATTTCGATAATGTAACAATGAAAAAACAGAAATATATAGTTCAGGGAGGGATGCATGAGGAACACTCCAGATGTAATGAAATTTAAGTTTCATGTATAAATCAAGTGCCTTAATTTACACAGGGTAATTTTTTTGGGGTTTTGTTTGTTTTTTTTATTGCACCTACAAAACTACATGTAGAAAAAGATGGTTGTTTGTTTCCTGACATTTCTGAAGTTTCTGTTGTAGGTGTGGGTGTATGTGTGTCCACTGACAGGCTTGGCGACTTCTGTAACATCACTGGATAACCACTAGAATCAATTTAAATCAAATTACATGCATAAATCTAATTATCTGCTATTGTTTATAGAAGCAAGCCCTGAGGGATTTAACAGACAGGAAAGCAAAGTGTGAAAAAAAAAGATCTGAAGTGGGTGGTTCTGTTCCACTGCCCCATACCTTTTTAAAAATACAGGAAATTTTTAAAAAGCCCAAACAAACTCTGAATCTCACACAGTAAATCCTAACATCAGGCTTCTCATTGGTTCTTTTTATTTATTTTGTGCTGCAATGCAACTCAGAATAAAAATTGCAGATTCTTGAGTGGAACATTTAATATTTGAATCAGAAAAATAGCATAGTTTCCCCCTTCCATCTTTCCTCTTTTCCACCAAATATTTATTAGGAAATAAAAATGAAATTATAAGTCTCATTTCATTAGTTACCTATTTTAAAGATGGTTTTGTCACAATCTTGTCTGGTTTGAGATTTTTCACAATGTTATTGTTTTTCTCATTCTGTTTTTCACTGACGTATATAATTTCAAATTCTTTAATAATTTGAGAATATCTTGGGGATTGTCTTCTGACAGTGTAAATCAGAAGTAAATCAACCAAACTTAATTTAAAACAGATGCAGGAGGCTTGAAAATCAAATCTTCTTCTCTACTATATTATGTTTTAAACAAAGTTGTTGTTCTTGCTTTTAAGTACATCTGTTTATTTCATGTTTGGTCTGTGTTGATTAGATCTCTCTGGATGGCTGAGACAAGCCTGCTCACGTTATACCAGGAGTGGTGCCTATGAGCTCAACCGATAGGAAGTGCTTTCCAGACTTGCTGAATACTGCAAATCTTTTACCAACACATTGTTGTCTGCTACAAGACACAGCAGTTTTAGACAGAATTGCATTTTTAATTTATAATATCTAATTAATAAATTCAAATCTTAGAATACCATAAACTCTAAGGTTTATATGCTATTGTCTGGGTTTTATTTTTTCTTTTTTTGGGGGGGCGCGGGGGGGAGAGGTGTGCTGGAACACCACAATGTTTTGATGAGCTGTCCTGTAAAATACACTGCTTGCTCTTCAGAGATTGCTTTGTTCCTTAACAACCTTTGAACTTTTTCTTGTTGGGCAGACTGATGTGTACTGCTATAAATTACAGTTCTCATAAGCTGTGCTATTCATCTTTTTAAGAGAGGAACACTTGACATAGAACTCTAACATACAAACCTTAAAAGGAGTGTAGTATTTGCATTATTTTCTTTCTTGCTGCTTAGAGGAGTAGGTGGGAGACTGACACAAGGAAGACAAGAAAGAGGTGGTCAGCTGCTTCGGACATGATTTCTCATTTTGAGAGTTCTCTGAACTTTGCCATTCACTCTTCCATGATATAAACAAACTTTTATTGTTCTTAAATACTTAGGTAGCTGTTAACAAAAATTAAATAAGTCATTGCTCAAAAAATGTCTGTAATGCTTCTAGCAAGGCTTTATCTTTATGACACTAACGATAATCCCTTGTGTAATTAACTGTGGAGTGGTTATGCATGCAGTATGCAGTCCATGACAAGCCTCATAGAAAATACATCAGTATTAGCCACAGGTGAATTCATTTAGAAAGATTAATGACTGCACCTGAATTTTAATGTCTGAAAAGGGATGGAACACTGAATCCTTAATTAAAAAGTTGAATGACTGGTATGGTTTGTTTAACATCGCAAATTTCACCGGGAGATTTTTATATTCAAATGAAGTCTGCAAAGGAAAAGTTTCGTTAGAAAGTGGTGAAGTAAGGGTGAAAAGCAAAAATGTTTTATGTGCGTTATGTAAATTGATACATGGATCAGTACCTTTGATATGGATCAAATGAAGTATAATTATGGCTCCTCTCTGTTTACAGTGAATATGGGGCAAAGTATTCTTAAGAAATGCAAGGCACTGCTATACTCCTACTGATATAAAGTTAGATGAGAAGAGCAGTAAAATTGACGAGTGATCTTATTCTTTCCTTAATGAGATGGTTTCCTCTTCATTATTATTTTACAAAGTTTTTAATGAAGAGAAAGTAACCTTGAAAAACAGTTACAATCCCATTCCCAGAAGATGCTTAACTCACCTTTCTCAAACTCAGCTTTCAATTACAAAGTTAGTTAAAAGTAATTCAGAGAACCACCATTATCAATGAAAACAGTGCCTTTCAAAAATTTCATGCATTTTAATATTTAATAAAAAGAGAGGCTAGATTTTGAGAAGAATAAATAATTAAAATAGAATTCTCATACCTGTTCAGAAATGCTAACATAAGGGACATCTGAATGTACTGTTGCTACGCCGCCTAAAATACATCTTTAAAAACCCTCTGCTGACTGCTTTCAGTTAGTCTTAATCATGGCAAATGTATTCTAAAAACTGGAGCCCCAGTAAAGCTTATTTGAACAGCAAAATGGATCACTTTTCAAAAGCAAGACTGTGATGTTTGTCTACTGACCTGAATAGACACTGAAGGTCAGTTATTTTGCTGTCTTATTTCTAACAAATGAGAGTCACCCAAACTTTATTTTTAATGAGATCCCCTTCTCTTTAACTGTAGTACCAGACTCCAGGAAAACAAATTTCTAAGCAAAAACCAGAAATTAGTTTGGTCAAAGATTGTCTTCCTAACAACCTAATTATATTCCCATTCCTCACTTTTTATCCTCTCAGAAAAGGAACATAGCCTAAAAATTTCCAAATGAGAGAGAGAAGAAAAAAATGAGACATGAAAAGCCAAGGAAGGAGTCCCAGTGATTTATCCTGGGAAGTGTGTGTGACTGCTACTCAGATCTGCAGTAAAGCAGATTTTGATGCTCTTTAGCTGCAGCACCGTACCTGCTGTACTGCTTTTGCTGCCAAGCAGAAACATGGCTTTATTCCTGACCACTTTCCAAGGAAGGCTATTTTTAATAAAATGTCATTAAAAAAAATATGTAGCTTCTTGTAAAGCTTGAAGGAAAGGAGGAGGCATTTGAAAAGCTGTGTAGAGGGTGTGTGCACGTGTTCATATGTGTGTATTAACACTCTTCCACTTATTCATGTAATCTACCTGCAATACTTCCCCAGATACAGAAAACCAGAACATTAAACTTATATGCAGATCGCATATACATGTGGGTGGTACATGTATATATATAATGGTTTAGTTTTCAGGTATAACAGCTCTTTGAATAGAGAGGAATATGTATAATAAACTAGTAACATCTCTAGTTTAAGTAGTGCTCAGCTTGTTTATTCCTCCAGATTTCCACAGTCTCTACTGCAAAACAATCACTGGCATATGAACTGTAAATATTTTTGATACTCAAAGTTTAATTTCCTGGAATTAAACTCTGATATCAGGGATAAAAATAAAACTGGAAAGACATGTTGAAACTTCAAGATCTCCTTTTCTTGATGAATTCGATTAATGCAACTCAGCAAAAATCAAATGCGGGATACAACTTTCAGTGAGTTAAAGTAATGATTTTGTTAATACCAGTTAAAATCAGTTGCAAAAGGTGTTATTAAATTTGTGGTGAGAAAATGCTAGCTGACAGAAGCAGGTTAAGTCCTTGGCTATCCAAAATATTTTCCATAAAACATCAGCTGATTTGGGCAAACCACAAAAAGCATAGCAATTGTATTGAGCTCAGATACATATCCAAATATTTCAAACCAATGTGTTTGGAACATGACCCAAAATCAATAGGACTCCTTTTGTTAACTTCAGTGGAAGATGGACCATTACAGCCTTGATAAATGGATTCCTGTTTCAGAAAACGTTGTGAAATTTAAGTTCCCTGGTTTTAGCTTTTCAGTTTTAAGCAGGGTGGTGATTGTAAGAGACGGGACTAGAATAAGAGCTTGTCTTTTGATATGGATTGTAGACCACATACTTTCTTTGAATTCCCCGGGCAGTAAATGACTTTTGAAGCAAAAATTTATGCTGGACAAGAAAATAAGCAAGATGAGAATTGATATGATACTAAAAGAATGGAACACGAAAACTAGAAATAACAATTTCAAAGTTGTTGAATTTTGCCTTGAATAAGCATTTTGATATTTCTCATTTTATATAGACAATTTTTTTTCATTACTTTTCTGGGGAATCCATATGCTCAAGAGAAAACAAGCTCTTGGTAAACATTTGCTGTACACACTATATCAAAGGTCCCATATGGCAGTCAAGAAGTCCATGTGCAGACACACTCCTAAGGACAGAGGGACACATGTTCATACACATCTCACTTTTAAAAATCAAATATCTCTGCACCCTAAGGCTCTGACTTCCTGAAAGAGGCGAGAGACAGACGGAATAGGACATCCTGTCTCCCTTTGTTCTTTGAAAATTCTACAGAAATAGCCCAGAAACTTCCTTCAAATCTCAAAGGTTTTTAATGTCCAGAAGGTGACCATCCTATTCACTCAATGGAGGTGAAGCTAAGTGTAATCTCCTTCCCAGAAAGCACAGGGGAAACCACCTTAGTTTTTATGGCAGACTTTCTATTGAACTATAGCAATGTTCTGGATCTGCTGCAAAATGCTGATTCTTCCATGAAAGTTACCCTTTATGGGAATTATCTTTCCTGATACCACCCTTTTAACCCAGTCCACTTTTTTTTTTAGAGCAGAAATGCTTTCAATTTCAAGTTAGTATTAGCTGGACAATTTCAGACTGCCACAACTCACTTTGTCCAGTAAAATAATTTTATGTGTAGATGTTGCAAAAATATAACTGAAGTGGTCTTTTGAGAGTGAAAAGGAAACAATTTTATGCAGCTCCTATCAAATCTAGGAATCTAAAACTCGTGGACAATCGATGTCCTTCACGGAGCAGTGGATAACCTCCTCAGGGTGGACTACAAGTCCCGAAGCACCTTGTAAATACCCACATCTGCTGTTACCTTGGCCAGCTGGACCATAAACCAGACACAGGAAATGCATTGGTGGATCAATCTGAACCACCTTATTTGCTGAAAGATGTAAAATGATGCTTTTTTTTGCCATAACAGAGCTCAGTAGCGTTTTGACATTATCAGTGCAATGCAAACTGGTTTTAACACAATTTAGACTTGCAGCCACAGCTGTGGTATCTAAGGGGTGTATCTGAAACAGTCCTGTTTCCTGAGGTAATCACTTGAACAATATATAACCTCAGAGAGAGAAGTCCCAGCTAAAAGCTATTTGAAAACAATGTAGCCCACAGGGCACCCCGAGATAAGCTGATTCCCCTTTCATTACTTCTTAACCATCCATTAAAAGCTAAGCACTCTATTCTGCCCCTACTCGCACACCCTGAGGATCCTGGAGGTTTGTGTGAAGTGAATGAAAGGCACTACCCCAATCTGTCATTCAAACTACAATTACACATCCATCTTTAAGAACCCAGGGCAGGAAGAAAATATAAAATAGAGGGAAACAAGAGCTTACTTTGTAAGGTAGGAAACAAAGAACGCATGGCCCATATAGTCGTTTTACGTGTGTTTTCATTTCTGAAATGTTTTGTAGGCTTGGAAAAAAATTGGGTGCATAGGTTAAAGCAGTCCCTAGGCAACTTTAACTTGCACAACCAGCGTTTACTGAGCTCATCACCATCCGTTATCACTGACCTTGGCAATACTACAGGAATCCTATATTCACACGGATAAACTCTTCTCCGCAACTTCACCAACTTATTAGGGATAAACAGGCTTTACTTCAGCATCTGGCATGTGTGATCCATATCTATCTATTTTTCATTCAGCCTCCTCTTTCCACCTCTCTTTGGACAGTGATTGCTTCTCCTCCATTTCTCCTGCTGTGTGCTATGTAAGTAAGTTTTCCAGAGATCAGTTTATTCAACAGAGAAAGCTGACAGTGAATAATATCCAGAAGAGTGCAAGCTTATGTTACCCCAATTAGTCATGAAGAAGTATGTAGAAAAATAAGAAATGCAATGGACCTAACTAGGACTGGAAAAAAATCCTTTGGTTGGGCTAAACTGTACAGAAGATATTGTAACCCAGTTTATATTGTTCTTTACTTGAAAATTGTTGGAGAAAAAAACCTGAGTGACTGATCCCAAAATGCTTTTTAAGCACCTTGTTAGATTTACATTTTAGTTCAGAACCTAAAGCTAAATGTGGATTTTGTTATTATTGTGAACAACTGTGAAAAAAGCCTCTGTGTACGTATAAAAATAATATAAGCTGATTAATACTGAGGATAAATAGCTGTGACTAGCACACTGACATTATATTAAAACCATCTCAGTATCATTCTTGGGCCAGACTGAACACTCGATATCAGAGAAGCTCATGGCTAGGTATTGCTGAAAAATAAATTGTACCTATAAATTGTGAGATTGAAGGACGCATTTCCAGAACAAAAATGCAATTCTTCAAAGATAAGTTACTCTTTAAGATCATATACCTAAGAAGTGTTTAGGTTTTTCTTAAGAGCTGTTTCAGATTTAATATTTCTTCTATAATAGAATGTCTGTGGAAATGCCAAGAAGAGCACTTACTGCTAAGCCATTTCTCATATAATTTCACTGTCCATTCTGTACTTTTTGTGTACCAGTAAAATTAATTGCCATTTTGTAGTAGAAATTGAGTATTGCAGACAATAAAGAGCAACATCACAGCACAAAAAAAGTAAGCATTATGTAAGTATTCATTATACATGTGTATGTCCTGATTTCAAGCATTGTAATAATTTCTTGACCAAGGCAGACTGCTGTACAGTCACACATTTTTTGTGCTCAGCAAGCTGGAGGTTTACAGTTTTCACATTTAGCATTAATACTCTGGGATTATGCAGTCCAAGAGTTGGACCAGCTAACAACAATGCTATTGTTTATATGGTGTGAAGGTGAAATAGTCCAGTGACAACTGTGTTATTTCTTGCCTTTTCTGCTGTCCACACTTGTGTAGTAAGCTCAGTGTCCTGTCAGGTTTCATCATTTATCCTCTTTATTATCACATTGTGTGAATCTGTATAGTTAGAAAATAGGGTGACTTTTATTTTTTTTTTTAAGTTGAATTCCTCTTCACAGCAAAGATGCCATGGTTACCATGTCAATCTGGCATGGGTAATCAAGTCTGTAATAAGGGATCTCAGGTATGTTTGGTATTTGGCTGGAAGATTAAAGCTTGAAAAGTTAATGCCACTAGAATCATTAAGGAAAACAGCTGCAATATGGAACATGGTAATTTTTTTTTTTTTTTTAACTTTTTAAGGCTCAAGAGGAATGCATAAGGAAATGTTTGTTACTTAAAAGATGTTGGTAGATTTGATTGTCTCTCATGTACACACATTTCTATTATCCTTCAGAAAATTCCCTTTGCAAACATGATAGCAGGAGTCTGGTGCTGTTGATGAAGACTATCTGAACACACCACCAGCTTTACTGTTTGTATACTGTGTTTGTCACTGCGATGTGGGACCTGTTATATTTACAATCTTCATAGTCTACATTTTCTTTGAAAAGCAGTTAGCAGCACAAGGCAATCCCGGAGTTTGGCTCGTGTTTGTTTTCATCAGAATGCAATAATCCACTTTCATAGGATGGCTGTGCAAGTCACGAAAGTGCAAATGCCATTCTTGCCTACGCTCTCATTGCAGGTGCTGAACCAGCTCTTTCTCCTTTGCAAGAGGCGTGAATCTGCTAGTTGTCAGCAATCTGGGATTTAGATGCTAACTTTTCCCCTTGTGTTGCTGTGTATTGATCTCTTTTATCCTAATTTCTGTTTGTTTGTTGTTCAGTTCACTGTCTCTGAGTAAGTTAATCTGTTTAGACTTTTATGTATACACATGGCTCTGGTTTAGGCTTGTGTTTGCTTTAGGGTGGTAGAAGTACAAGAGTGCTCGAGGTGTGTGCTACATGGGGCAGGCTCCCTGTTATGTACACACCCCCAGGGATACTGGAAACCCTTGATAAGTGCAGGTTCACTTTTTGGGATTTTTTGTCCCTTGATATCCAGATTTGGCAAAGTATTATTAAAAAAAAAAAAAAAGGTAAAATATTGGTAACAGGGACATCATAGTCAGTTGGATATCTCTTTGTACCAAGAGGCCCCAAATCATCCAGGTCATTCCCTGTCTCTCCTTGTGGGTCACTACATGACTCCTAACTATCCCCCAACAGGCATTTTGATCCTCTGCCACCTTTGTCTCCACTAATTATTCCAGAGGTATAAAATAGAAACAAAGAACAGAGAACAAGTAGATAAACAGAATAGAGTGAATCCCTCAAACCAATATGGAAAAAAAATCGCTAATAATTGCTAGCAAATTGATGGTAATTGCTAAAACTTGTAGCAATTTGTTTGCTTTACATAAACAAATTACTAAAATATGTTGCTGTGACTTACAGGTCCCCATTTGATCTCACTTGCTGAATGGTAACTGCTCCACACTTTAAAACACTGTTTATACACAATTCTGTAACAACCCCAGTGTATGACAAACTCACATTAGCATCTCTAACTTGGTGTCTGGAGCATTCACGCTCACAGAAGGTCTGTCTGGAAGGCCCCTAAGATCAATGAGAATTTTTCCATTGCTTTCAATATGCTTACTGTGAATCCCAAAGTGAAAAGTAGCTTGCGGGGAGCTGGATATTGAGCAGGCTGGTACACACAAGTAGGAAGTGCCAGACTGTAAATTTCTGGGGAATGTTTGTGCTTATGAGCCAGACTGATGGGTTTGGTGTGAAACTTCTGCCTTTGGTTTCCTTAACAGTCTCTCATGCAGTTGGAGCTACCCAGCATTTAGCAACAGTGACAACGAAGGCCTGACCTCCACTCTAGCGCTTCGGCTGCCACAATATCGCTTCACCCCACATGAGTGAATTCTAAATTTAAAAAACAACCCTAATGGCTCTCTCATGCACTTCAGTAAGCAATTTTTCTTTTAAATGTGTAACATATGCTATGTCTGTGTATTTTCTTCTCCTTCACTGCCCTTTCTCTCTCCATTCTCTAAGACAAGGGAGTTTTTAACAATTTTTCCTCTGCTGTGCATGGGAACACCATTCAAACTTGTGCTGCATCAGTCAAAGCTCATCACTCTGCAGTCAGGCATATCAGCTTAATCCTGCTGCAAAGTTCTGATTTTTTTTGAATCTGAGAACTGAGTTTGTCAGCCAACAAACAGCATCAAATTCCCTGTTCCGCACGTTGAATGATGAAATGTCTATACTTTATTTCTTTCTCTGGCTTCTAATTTCCCAGCAGTTCATGTACTTCTGTGATGGGAACTTCAAAAACTTTCATTAATTATTAGTAGCTCTGGTCAGAGAAATTTAGCTGGAATCATATTCCCCTGGAACATTCAGGTCTGTTAGCACAGTACAAAGTCAGTTCTAATTTTGTGAAAATTAACTTTCCAAAAAAGCCTGGAATAATTTCTGCCAATGTTAAGGCACTCAAATGTTAACAGTTTTTATTTCAAACTTCTTCATGTTTGTGATAATAAACGTATGGTTTATATGATAAATGACACAGTTTAGGTTAATAAATTTAAAAAATAAAAGTAACTCTTACTTGTAAGTTATTTTCAGAACACTCAGGTTTATTTCTTGTCTCTTTCTAAATTGAAAATGCTTTTATAAGACAAAATGTTTCCATGTGATCCAGGAAGCTCCAGTATAACACTAAGCAGAGAGAACTCTAATGCACATTTCAGTGAAATGTCTTGCTGTACAGGGTGCCATAGATGTTTATCATGTGTCTAATATTTCCTGTTTGATTGAATATAAAGGTAGAAATACTCTGGAAATAATGAACTTGATAGAATGCATTTGCAGTTAATTTTTTTTAATATGTGCTATACAGTATATCGTGAATCATAAAAGGAATGCAAATCAAATTAGTTTAGTCTAAATGAAGAGCAAAGTCAAATGCCTTTTGCTACAAAACCCAGGTAGACACCAAATGCATTTAAAGATACTAAAATGTCCGAAAGCTCTTAGCATTCCTCAATCTTATCTATTTTGCAGTCTGGTTTCTCAAAGGAAATATTCCAGTACAAAAATGTAAATATACACACAAGCACACATTCACACACTACAAACATGAAATCTTACATTATATGCAATAAAGTTTAAATGGTATCTATCTTTTTAAAAAAACATTGTGAAAAAAGATTTCATATTCATCATTAAAAATATATAAGAAAACAAAATATAGAAGAAATATATAACTCAAAAACAGGTAGCGGAAGTTTCAGGAAATCGGTTTCTTTCTTTGGAATGCATAGGCAACTTCTATGTCTTTCTCAGCTTGCTCTTTAATATACTGTGTGCTGCACTCTATCTACGATTGCTACAAATTGCTTTTAAACATGGGGTTCTAATAGTGACAGGGTTTTCCACATCCCTAAAATGAAAATTCATGCAAACATTAGCTATTAATTCAATAAATGTGGGGCCTGAAAAACAGCACAAGCCTCAGCTCTTATCTCCTGTACATTGACCCTTCTCAGAACCAACTGTAGTGAATTCCACTGCTCCAGACTAAAATTTCAAAATTAAAATCTTGCAAATCACAGCTGTTCGTGAAGTTTTAATGGGGGCCCAATTCAAAATTCAGGTTCTGTTTCATGGCTGACATCACTGGCTTGACTGAGCCTCCTTGACAAGCTTTGTGCTGTCCTCTGCTAAGTGTTCTTTGGCAAAAAAAAAGCAAATGGTGAGAAAGTGAGGTAAAATCTGTTTGCACTTTTTTTTTTTAATGAAGGTAATTATAGCTGTTTGCTAATTCCGCTGAGAGGATCAAATTTTGCTCTCTAAAGCCAGTGTAAGTCCACCAAAACCATCTGAATTACTCCGAATTCATTCCAGGTAAGTGCCAGAAGAATTTGTGCCCTCGGACTACAAAGACACAATGTTAAATGTATTAAACAGGAAATCAGAACTCCAAAAGACAAAGAGTTAATTAGTACACAGCTGAATGTATAAACTAAATAAATTATCCAGGACATATTGTGCCCAAAGAAGTGGTGCCAAGCGTAGCTATTTTGAAAAGCTGTCAGATGGAGGCGTTTGGTGGTTTGCATAGCAGACAGAGACTGCTGAATGCCTCCCTCGAGCCTGACACCATTGACACTGTATAACCTTAATTGCGATCTGATTCCAAACCCTTCTCTCTCTTTTGCTGTTGGCAGTCACGTCTACCTGAGAGTGGACAAAACTCCAGATGTAGGAACTTAAAGCTGTAACCTCCCTCCCTGAATTGATACGTGATAGGAATGCTTAATACTGCAATTGCTTGGAAAGATTAAAATAGCACTTGTCATCTCTCTTCAGAAAAAGAAAATAAACCTGGTTTTCCAAGCCGAATGAGACCGAGTATAATTATGTGACAAAGCGAATACCAGACGCGCGGCACCAAAGCAAAGCGTCTAAAACATAAAAGCCAAACAAAACATCCAAGTCTGTCTGCTTTTCTCCTCATTTCTGTTGAAATAGTTGACACGTATGTATAACCAACCATACTTGGCACATCTGCATTCAGAGGCCAATTGTCTCTCTCAAAATAATTCTGATACTAATTGTGAGAATGATCAAGCCTAAGACATACATACCAATGGCATGAGTCAGCAAAAAATACATCCAGCTGTTCTGCTCTTGGGAGAGTCCTGGGTCTTACACAATACAAAACTCCAGCCTCTTTTTCCTCTTTTGTTTTCCTCAAGAACCATGGGTCGCTGTTTCATTTTGTCCTTCTGATCATTAACTTCAAGGATAAGAAGAATGATTTCACCAGAACATCTCAAAAGAATTACAGTTTTGAGTTAAGTTCAGTGACTCCTAGTCTTTGTCCCTCTCTCAGTTGTGAAACTGATCCTTTTCTGCTCACCTCCGTGCTGCCAGTGTCTCCCTGCTCTACTTCTCCCAGCTTCTGCCCTTTTACCAATGCCTTCACATTACATTGCCTAAAACCTTTAGACTTTCTGGTGCTTCCTTAGGATGTATCCAGCATTTTGCTCTGCTTTGAAGAAAATGCAACAGGAGAAGATAGGGGATGGTCAGGAACCTTAGATATTCAAAAGATGCTTTTGAAAAATTTCCTTTTCTGGGTTCGTATTTTCTATGATGTAGTCTGAATTATAATAAAAACAAGAAAATTGATAAGTTGCCATTACTTCCTGTAAGCACTACAAAAACAGATCTGGAAGGGTTTTTTTCCTTTATATGTATATATATATTTTTAATAAAAGAAATTAATTATTATCATATTTTATAGCTTTTAAATGTTAATGCAATTCATAGCCAACAGTCTTTTGTTAAGTGCAAACCAGTTTATGGTGCAGCATTTCTTGTGTAAATTGGTGTTTTCACTGTACTATTATCCCTGGTTCTGGCAGTCACTGAAAGGAAACTACATCTGCAGATGTCTTATTTACATCTGATGACAATGTATATACCACTACTCACATATAGGCTGGATTCTTAGGTGCTGTAAATTGAATTAACTCTCTTGAAGCAGCAGAGCATTAGAACCATTCATTTATTTTAACAAGCATGTAATTAATTTATTCATTTCCCTATTCATGGTCAGTTAGGTATTGCTGTTTTCTCAGTGAATTAGGATATCACACATAAGATGCACACTTTCTGTGGCCTTCTTTCCATGCATTTTTCTACGTGTAAAAAAAGTGTTTTTCCTGTAAGGACATGCCTTTTCTGCAAGTTCACAAGGATGAAACAGGCCTTTTTATAGTTTTATCAAAATCAGATGAGTTCAGAAAGAGGATAGGTCCTTTCTTATATTGAGGACTTGACAGAGAGAAAATTGGTGGTTTTCAATAAGTGAGGTGCTTGATTGAAGTCAGGTAGTTACTTAGGTCTCATTACGTGTGGTTAATTTGGCTGAGAATAGACACAATCAAACCAGACATCAATGTCTTAAAAGCCACTCATGGGATAAACAACAGCTTCTTGCTTTAAGCCACTTAATTTTTGCCATCAAATTAATATTTTATTATTCCTTAGAGCCCCTGACACGGTCTTTATGGTTTTAATACGTGCAGCACACCATATACACAAATTCTAAATAGTGTCTGGCAAGTCCATTGAGAAAAGGTGTTGGAACTAAATATATTAGTTTCCAGCAGCAGTAATTAACTGTGTATAATGTTGTAATAGTGTATTTTAAGTGAAACCGAGCAAGAGAATAAAAGTATAAACAACTACAATTTCTGGATTGCTTTTCTATAACATTGGCTTCTGTTGTAATCTCTAAATATCTTGTTTAAAGCTGTTGATTGAGTATCCTGCTGGTAAGTACAAATTTTATAGCCTAAACCATCCCATATTTCATACAAAAGACTTCATAAAGGAGACAGGTTTATAATTTTTTTCACTGATCTCAAAATTATCAATTACTTTTCATATTAATTTTTGCATCATTTACTGAGAAGGTATTCATGGCTTTACAGACCCTTTCTTTTTTCATCAGTCATTCAGAAGTAAAAGATTTATGAAGTCAAATGTTTTTTATCATGCTCTGATTCATACAAGCATGCTGGTTAAAATTGGTGATGCTTCAGACAAAATAAATGCTCACAGTAATGAATTTATACTTTTTAATAATGCAGAAGAGGTGAATTAAGAAATAGGGTGGCATTAACGCATAGAAAAAGGCAGATTAATGTGGGCCAACATTTTCAAAAAGGACTTTCATGAATTAATTATACTGTCTCACTTGTTTAATACCTGGATATTTTTTTCTGGATGATTGTAAGTATTGGGAAAAAAACCCCAACTCCTGCCACCTTTTGAGCCATGACTACATCAAACAAGCAGAAAGATAGTAAATTGTTTGTCAGAAATGGCTAGAACCATTGTGCCTAGAACACATCAATGGTAATTCACAAAAGGAGACTTAAAATTCTTTTATATTTAATACAAATCAGGGACCACATAATTAGCAACTTGTAAACACTGTGGGATTAGAAATGCTCTTAACCTATGTTTATGCTCATTTTGGGAAGTTTTCTGCACAGCTCCCCAGACTTGTGCACTGATACTAGTACACTGTGAAGGATTTAGTCAGGTGGGTTTTAATAACACAAATAGGATTCCTTTATGCCTCTGTAATACGTGCTTCTGTAATAATAAGCCTTTAACTGGAATTTACATGGGTCCATTTCTGTCTGGCTCCCAAGACATGTGCAAGGACTGTTCACAGCTTTGTACTAATATGCTTTAGGCAGATCATTTTACATTAATGTGGAAGTGTACATTTTTTACAGAACACATGACAGGTAGACAGTATAGTTTCCTGTCAAAAATATGCCACAAAAAGGCAGCTACGAGTCGTAGTGGTCATTAGCAAATACCTGGATTAAACTCCATATGGACGAAATCTGATTATCCAGACAACTTCCTACAAATGATGAGCAGACTGATTATAGAAAAGCAGAGAGGATTACAGGAGAAGGACCATATCAGAGTAAAAAAGAGCAGAGTTAGAGAGCTTAATCTGAACAGAGTGGAACAGGCCAACCGCAGCCAAGTAGGGTAGGATGGCTCCATTGCAGCATAGCAAAGTAGGCCAATAGTTTTGGCAGTGGGAAAAGGAGCGTGAGCCAAGTCTATCAGGAGGAAAAGAAGAGCTGAGAAGAACCGTTCCTTTGATGAGGAGTGGAATGAGCCAGTCTTTTTTAAAGAGAGAATCAGACCATACTCAGCAGAGGAGAGAACTGTATAGCAACAGCACTTAAAAAGCCTGAAATCATTATTACTTAATTGGAAAGAACCATAAGTATTACGCCAGAAGAAGCAGCTTTAGGTTGGAAACAGAGTCAAAACCCATGAAGTACTCCATGTAAAATAGCTTGACATGCAGGCAGGCTGCTAGAGAAAGTGGGTGGAGGCATGGCTTACAGAGCTTGTGGAAATGTGCGTTGATCGATGCTACTGACAGCAAGATCAGTGATTCAACAAGTGTCTCTCATGATATTTGCTTTCCATCCATATTTCTGCTGTCTCCTCTGCCTTCCAATGGGACATTGAGGAGATAGATAACCACAGAATTTTTGAGGAACGATTTTCAGAGAAATGTAATCTAGTAATTCTTTCCAGTCATTGCAAAGTATGATGCAAAAGCGAAGTGAAGGGATTGCTCTACCTGTTCAGTCACAGACAAACGGAACCAAGGAGTAAAAGTTTAAACTATTTTTTTGTGTATGTTAAAGCAAATATTTTCCATTTTATACCTCAGAAGTTTGCATTGAAGCAACAGTTAACACTTTACTTTAAATGTTATATTGCAAATCTGGGACAAGCAGATTTCTCTGAATAGTTGTTGGGGAGATGCGTCATACTTCCTGTAAGAGAAAAACGATCCGCATAACAAAGGTCTTTGTGCTTTAGTTTAAATATCTTTTATTTTCCTTTCACTCTTCCTATGATGATCTCCAGGTTAGAAGACAACAAGCAGTTCATAAAGCCATGATGAAGCACGGCCCAGAGCTGTCAGTGACATCCTCATTGTATGTGTATTGGTCATTGTGGTCAATGTCCACTGGAGTATCTTATCAATGCAAACTAGAAGTTGGGAGTTTTGATTTTAATTTTTAAAAAATAAAAACATAATAATAACCTCATGTTATTACCATTTGTTAATTTATTTTTTTTTTTAGCTTGCACTTTATTCTGGGTAAAGAATTGCCTTGAAAATCCCTCTGGAATGATAAATGGTGGATGTTTTACTACTTCTTACTCTCCCAAAGCTCAATCCATGGCTGTGGTAATGATTAATCCTTGAGTATTCATTAGCCTTTCTGTATAATCCTGATCTAGGAATGACAGTAAGGAGGATTCCATATAAAAGAGTGATGTAATACTCTGGGAAATTAGACACTAAGAGTTGCAGTACAATAGTGTTACATTAAAGAGAGATAATCACAAGAGGAAAAAGTCTTACAGTGTCACAGCATGCCTATGAAAGTCTCTGGGTTATAGAATCAAAGAGTTTTCTACAACGCCCTGTCCATGTCAAGCTTTAATAAGGCATCTCATCATGACATTAGAAAAATCAGACTGAGTTTGCATTATTCTAGTAGCTTCAAGTCAGAACTGCAAATCCTGGTTGTGTCAGATAACCCCAGTTAAAAAAAAAAAAAAGAAAAGAAAAGAAAAAGAAAAGAAACGAAAAAGAAAGGTCTCTTTTAATTCTCCAGGGACTGCCTATTATAGGCAAATCACTTTCAAGAAATGAGCTACAATTTGTGGTAAATTAACATTCCTGAGAGTGGATAGGAGCTGAATTTCTGCCAGAGAGTGAAGCTGCCCTAGAGACTTACATGTGATGCTAAACTGGAGCATCCAGGCAACCATCGGATGAGGATTCATTTTGGCCCATGTGTAAAAATAACAGTGAAGCCATAACAAAAGTCTCAAAAATTTATGTGTGAAAGCCTATATGAAAAAAGCCCAACAACTTCCCTCAACTATGTGCAGCAATTAGTAACATAAAAGATGCAAAAGAATAGAAATATCACTTAGTATAATGTTTAATAGAGAATAAGCAAGGAGTACTGGCAGCAAAACAAGAAAGATGATAATATGTAGAATGCCCTTATGCTATCTCAGTTTAAGTCTAGCCTGAAAACTTTTCTATCTGCATCAACTATTCAGGTTTAGCTTCCTCTTCCCCCCATTTTATAAAGGACTTTGAACTGCCTGCTTGATGTTAAAAGCAGTATATAAATTGAAATGCTATTATGCTTCAGAGCAGATAAAGATATTGCAAATGCAAAGAAAAACTTTCAAATGAGGCACGCAACAGCTGGAAATGCAAACCACATTAATCCAAGAAGTTTTGGGGGTTTAGTTCTGCCAGAGGAAGAGAGAAGTCAAGGGTGATGCTCTAAAGAATAGTGGAAGGGATATGAAACAAAATCATAGAGGATAGTAAACTAGCTGAATAACAAATGAAAGCACACACTGTCAGATGAGTCCAAGAGACCAGGCAGAAAGCCAGCAAATATGGTTGCAATATTAAAAGAAGGCATGAAAATCATTAAGACAATTATAGACATATTAAATGTCTGTATGTGGGGAGGAAAGGGGCAAAAGTTAGTGGCACAGAGAGAGAGTCATTGGATGGTTATATTTTACAGCACATGCAGAACACTCGGGGTTTGTCACAGTTCACACAGGGCAGTAATGAGGGCATCCTAAATATTAGATAAAATCTGGCCGTGTTCGACTCAATGTGAGTTTTGACATTGATTCTAACAGACCCAAGATTTCCTTCATTAAGGGAGGACTTTAATACCCGCCTCAATGAGGTAAGAAAAAGAAATATTTCATTTTGTAGAGGGCAAACTCGGACTCCAGTAGCCAAAAGGTCATATTCTTTTAAGCTTTGTTGCCTCTGTGAGGTCTAGGGACTTCGAATTTTAACAGCCATGTGTCTAGTGTGTAGAATAAGATCTCAAGATTTAAGTGTTCAGCTTTTCACTACGATATTCAGCTGGAATTACTTAGGTAACAAATCAAGAGCACTGTCTTGAACAAAGCCAACAGGAGTAATCTTACACCACACATTGAAAAAATCTTGGGCTTCCCCAGACATGCCTAGTCAAAAAGCCCGTTTAATGATTTGGGGTTTTTTTAGCAAAAACTCCGTGTATAACTGAGAAATCACTGTCTAATTAGCTCAGGTGTGGCACAACACAAACACAGTCACACAGCATTGTTTCAGATCAGAAGGTTCTCATAGCTCACCAGAAGAAATGCCAGAGGACACATTCATCACCTCCAGTACACAGATGAGGAATACCTTAGGAAATACAAAGTAAAGCAATCTGTAACCCAACCCTTCAAATTCCAGGTAAGAGGAAACAACTCCTAGGCATAAGCATTTGTTTGTATCCCTTGAATGAACTGTGCATGATTTTTTCTCTTTAAAGAGATGTTGGAGGACTTGTTGAATGCATATTAAACAATTATTGACAAAAAACCCCCAAAATAAATACTGGGAGCACAGCCTAGAATACTTACCCCCTTTTCAGAGCTGAATGCCCTGCTAAAATTGAGAGCCATGTACTATCTTTCATTCTTCCTGCTGATGAAGCTACTCTTGCTTAATCTGCTGTTTTTATTATTTCTTATCATACAATGTTATCAAGAAAGAAGGTGTATATTAATTCCAGAAAGTCTGGTGACTCACTCATTGTGATGATTATGGCTTGTAAACCTCCTGATGTGTGGAAATGAACAGTTCCCAGGAAGTTAAGCACTTCCTTGTCTAGTTTTTGGTTTCTGATGGTGCTTAGAGAGATTTCCTACCTACAAGGGCTGTTCAAAGAATGTGCACAATGCATATCTGTATACACTTAAAGCTGTCCCAGGTAGGAAAAAAAAATAAATGCTTATATGGCATATAAAACCAGAAATCATAAGGGGATTTAAGGATTATTGGACCCTAAACCTTAACTAAGTCTCGTTTTCAGTGAGTAAGGCATATACAAACATTCACTTTGCAACTGGTTGGAACATCAAAGTGCTCCAGCCCCCAGATCCCGTCTTCAGCCAGCTGGAAGCTCACTCTGTTTTCCCTAAACCAAGGGTTACATAAGCACTCTATTTCATCCAAAATCACCAAAGCTGCGGCTGCTGAAACCATAGCTAAAAACTCACCAAACTTTGCCTGAAAATAAAGGAGCAGTAACAAGGTCAGTCCCATTAACTGAGCTGCAGCTGCAAGGCTGTAGTTGTAGCTGGATGCAGGAGGGATTTCTGTGCATGCCTCGAACGTCTTGGACCTATTCCTACAAAATATGCTTTTGATCTCCCAGATCTCCCAAAGTTTTTGATTAATGAACTAACCCTCCATCTTCCTCGCTGCTGGGACTTTCCTCATGACTATTTGTCCTAGAGTTTGGCAGTCTTTCCCTAGGCAGCTTGTGCATGAATTATTACAATGTTCCTAATGCAGGAATCAACAAAACACCCTGTCTTATTAAAAACAAGATTTTCAAAATTATTATTTATGTATAGAGTAGCCTATTAAGATGTTGGTTTTAGTTACAGTGTTTGTTATATTTCATACACTCCAATTTCTGTTTCTGCATCAGCCAGGGACCTCTCTTGGAACCTTTGTAAGAAGCAAATTCAAATAGCAAGCAAAACTATGTATTCCAAATAATTTTGGAGTTGTTGAGCAGCTACAGTTTTAAGGTTGACTATCCATACACCAGATTACAGTACATATCACTCTGGAACCAAAAATACCTTTTTTGTTCCCTACTGGAAAAAAACCCCAATTCTATTATTGGCCTAAGTTTCTGACTTATATTTATGTAAAATTAAGTTGGATGCATTTTTTCACATTTCTAATTGTTTCTTCACCTTTAACTACTATAATTAGAGCTGTATTACAGATGAGGGAGATAAAAAGGTTAAGTACCAATACATTAAAAATAAAAAAAAAAAACCTGTTCAAAACACTTCTCAAATATGTAGAGCACAGGTTACATGAAAGTAATTGGTATAAAAGTTTTAATTATGTTAACATTGGCCAGACTATAGAATTCACCTTGAGCTGAACCATTCAAATCTTGCACTCTGAGTCTGACAGTGGGTGAGCAAGGGTCAACACACATATAACATACAAATATCCAGTCAATCAGCTGTGTTCATCAAGTAATTATGTAAGGTGTTTCATCATCTCTGCCTCCTCATATCTCTGCTTGTGAGCTAAGTCTGGGAGGTGCCCTCACCATCTGCACCACAGCTGCAGCCTGCCCTTGCAATGCAGTGACCAAGTGCAACCTCCCCTGCAAAGGGGAACTCTCCAGGGCGGTCTGGGGGGTCTCTCTTTTTAAGAGTGTTCCCAGTTGCTGCCAGAAAAGACAAAGAGAGAGAGAGAGAGATAAAACTAGAATAATATAAGGCTGATTATCATAATCAATGCTCAGTTCCCCTCGAAATTCAAGTAGTTAGACATAGAATTTGCTCATTTTCTCCTATAGAGAGTCATACAGCTCCAATGTGATAGATGAAAGGTATTATCATGGAAAATCAGTTAAACAAAACAATATATTTTATTGTCACAAAATCACAATATAACCCATAAAATATTAATATTTTTAAACATAAGAGTCTGTGAAATACATAAAGTAGCTGAAAGAAATGCTTTATTGGGATGTGATAGCCATTCATTGAATGGGTTATCAGCTTAACACAGCAAAGCAAGGCAAGTCTCCTGTGAACAAGATTTGGTTTTACTGATCCTAAAGCACCTATGCCATTAGGAAACAAAATCTGAAGAAAAAAAAGCACATTACTTTTTTTGTAAAATATATCCTACCATTTTATGTGTAGAAAAAGACATATTAAAAAGTTACAAAAAACAAAAAAACCAACCCAAACAAACAACACAAGAGCAGAACAGAGAAATGCATATTTAAAAAATAAAGGTAATAATACATGATAAACGTAGAAGATTATACGGACTACTGCATGCTGGAGAGTCATTTTCAGTAACTAACAATGTTGTTATGTTTCATTCCCAGTTTTGCCTTTAAATATTTACATCACTGTTTTTACTAACCCGTAACTTTACTGTTAAAAGCTCTGCGGATCTGAATGGTGGTAAGGATTCAAGATTAGCAAGATTTGGGTTGGTTGAGGAACAAATGACTTGCAGTATCTAGTTAGAAATTGCTTTTCCATTGCCTTTATATTCTCCTTTCTTATTTTTTTCCCTAATAAATGGCTCACAAACAGTGGCTATATTAGACAACAGTGATTAGGCCTAAACAATTTTTTAAAAGGAATCCTTTAAAAACCTTTTTTGTAGCCCTTATCTTTTATTGTGGGATGTTTAGAGACTCTGAAAGCCTCTGAAAGACTCATGAAGACCTCTGAAAGCTATAAAGCCTGTATTCTAGGAAAATACGTACAAGCACGAGAATAATTTGAACATTGTGTATATAAGCAATCAGTCCTTCCAAGACCAAGCCATAAATTTGCCCAACTAAGAATTTGCTAGGGTCTATAAACTTATATAGTCCTGTAGTCTAAAACAAATGTGCTTTTTCAATTTTGTCTAGTTCAGACTGAAAAGAATTGCTTAGAAATCATATATTTGAACAAAAAGACATTAAATTAGAATCTTTCATTGAAAAGCATTATTGCTAGGAAAGAATGTAATAAATCCAAAACAAGTTTTATCTGAAGAAAAATTAAAAGAAAGACAAATATTTACAAAGAAGTTTGGACCTGATTTGCAATAGGAAACACATTTTTCACAGACTGAAAATTAGTTTTGTCTCATATGGAAAGTATATAGCTGTCGTTGTTCTTCAGCCTCTTCACCCCTTGCATCATGCAGCACTTTTTAGTGTTGTTCTAGCATTTGGGAATTCCAAAATTCTCTAGAATTCCCTCTGTATCTTCATGCCTCCCAATTCCTCCAATTCAGCAAACAGTTGAGGAAGAACAGAGGACACATAACAGGCTTTAACTAATGAAAATAATTAAATAAAGTATTAACATTTGCACTCCTTTATCAGTAGTTCCAAAATGAGACAGTAAATAAAGTTACAGCCTAATTAAACCATATTCATGTTATCTTATCTATTTCTTCCCAAGTGTCCTAGACAGCTGCACCTTACAAAACAGGTATCAGAGATGCTTAAAGAGTAAATTCTCATTAGGGAGGTACAATTCAGCATGCATCTTCTTGTACTCATACAAAAAATGTTTAAAATGCAATTTTACAGCTCCTTTTGTAGCAAAGTACAAATAAGGTACTATAGAATAAAACGGTAAAGCAGAATAAAAATATGTTACCTGTTCATTGCTAGCATGAGTTATTTCTCCAGTGACAAAAGCAAGGGAGTCCCACATGGAATGCTATTATCTCTGTCTTATCATCTCACAGTGAGATACCACAAGTCCCAGCGTATTAGGGTTTTTCTTATCTTCCCACTCTAGTGGTCATGTGCCTATGTCAGAGTCCCAGATTTCACTCTAAAACAGAAATACTCTTGCACTCATTTTGGGGTGTGAATTGATTCATGACTCTTCACAGCTTGTGTTGCTGGTACAGTTTCTAACCTACTTTAATATCATTATCTAATAGCAATAAGGGATTTTGATAGCACAAGCAACAACTCCAAAGTGTAACTAGCTCACACAACAGAAATTTACTGGAAAAAAAGGCTATATTTCAAGCACTTACCATGGCTGCTGTTTCAAAAACCTATGACTAGCACCTTATTTCATCCCCAAACATGTCATTTTGACTCATTCATCAAAAGCACTTACTTCAGTCTCAGGCAGCTGCAAAACCATTTGAGGTTATCTTGCCAGAGAAGGAGCCTTCATATCCTGCTTGACTTAAAAAGCACCTTTGCTCTTTACATACCGGAAGGTAAATACACTATAAAAATGCCAAGGCCCACCACAGTTCAGATATTTGAGAGCCTCATGAAGAAAAGGCACACAGAGAACCTCAGTAGATGCTGCCCATGAACTTTTCAAAAAATGCAAGAACATAATTCTTGCGTCTCTGAGGTGAGCAAGTCATCAGCTCACTCCTAATTCATTCCACTCTTAACAAGCTTATAGAGCAAACCACTACAGAGAAATGTGTGCTTTAAAGAGAGACCAACAGCAACCCCACTCCCCAGCTGTGCTGTGAATCTTCTCAGGAAACAAGAGCTATGCATGGTGCCGTGTAGCATTTATTATTAACAGTAAGCAGCAGCAGCAACATAATTAAAAATTCCTTTCATTTCTTTCCGTTTGCAAAGCAAAGTACGAGCAGATTTGAACAGTGTTGCTCAGGATAAAGCAAATACCCACTTGGGCTCCAGAGATGGGACCTTCTTAACAAATGTTATGTCCGTGTTGAGATCTCCCTGTTCATGAAGATAGGGGTTCCTACCAGAAACTATAACAGATGCTTACATTTACCAGCATTAGCAGATGCCACTTTATTAAAGACAGCATTGGAATGAACTCCACAAGTTTGAATTTCATGAAGTTTGTTAAGGAAATATTTTTAAAAACAGAGGGAGAAACTGTGTTCTAATGATGTTCACATGTTTCCCCAAAGAATGAAAGCTGATATGTGCAGGCGTCGAAAGCATTACATTCTAATTTCATTACAGTGGGGGAAGGTACCTAGAAAAAGCACAAAAGTAAATGCTGTTGACCTCCCTGACAAGAGGCTGAAAAGGAACCTGCTCTGGGAAGCCAAGACTTTTTGCCTCTGTAACAACTGGGTAGGTGATGCCTGTCTTGGAAAATTTATGGTATCATTTTATTTATAGCAGATGTCCTCTAAAAGCAAATGGTTTTGCTTTATGCTCCACAAATCTTATGGATAATTGCACAATATAATGTGGAGGCTCAGTATTGCTGCAAATATCAACATTATTTTCTAAAATCGATTATGAGTGAAAAAAGAAAAAAATGTCCTGATACTGATCCAAGGCTTGAAGATAAAAGGTTAATCAAAACAAGACTTTTGTCTGTACTTTCTAGAAACTTGTTGTTTTAAGTGGAAATGGTAAAAGTTGAACTTTGTATGGAGCCCACTAATCAAATTATCATTTACCCCAAACGAGTCTCGCAGTTCCAATAAAGATGATCAGATGCCAAAATAAGCCTTAAGTAGCACAAGTAGTTATGGTCAGAGACCTATGACCCAAGAGGTTTTTCTGGATATGTAACTTTTTGTTCAAGCATAATCCTACTTGCATCTCTTGCTCTACCTAAGCGAAACAAGTTCAAATGATCAATTCCATTTTCTTAGTGGAACCCATACGATAAACTTCTTGTTCACTTCAGCTATGGAGTTTTTTTCCTGAGAAGGCATTGATGAGCTGCATCTTGCAGAATCTGCATCATCTCATACCAATTAAAAGAATCAAGAACAATTAAATCCGATGTAATCCCATGGAAAAGTTTTATCAATAGGGAGGATGATTAAACAGGAAGAACCACCTTTCAATATCAAAACTTTAATTTCCCATGTTAAACTCCTTCCAGTTTCAAAGATAAAACTTGAAGCCCTTGGATATGAACAAAACTGCTGTTGATGGGGTGTTTGTTTCCTTCATTTTTCCTCTAATTAGCCAAGTTGAAGGTGGAAATAAATGAATTTTTTGAAAGTAAAACAGAAATGGACAGAAACAATACATCTGTGCATTTGCTGTTCATTATGCATGGTTTGTAAGAATGTATATTTCAAAAAGAAAGTCATTGAAGTAATTCTGCTGTTCTGTTTTGCAGGTCTTCATGACAGTTTAAGCAACAAAACGGTTTAATCTCTCTGGATTGCAAAAACAGAAACCCCTGACAAGGACAAGAGATTGGCAGAATTCATAATAATATACTTTTACTTATGTCACATATTTGTAATTTCAAGGACATGATTCACAATGACCCTATTGTAATATTGTGTAGGCATTGTTCTACACTGATTTGCATTAATATCTACAGAAGAGTTTTCCTCTCCTAGTACTGCTTCAGAGGATATGCTTGTCATTAAAATTCTGGTCACAGATGTGGATTAAAATATCTCTAACCTTTACAAATGTATTATGTGGCACTACTGACATAGCTTTTATTGCAGATAAAATCTATAACAAATCCTGTGTGTGACAGGAGAGGAACATGATTTTGTATTAAACTCAGATGATAGAGATGCATTCCTTGCTTGTACTTTTAAAATGCTTTGGATATAGTAACAATGAGTTAGGCTTTTTACTCCATTGCTGTTAGAAAGCCATTAAATCTATTCTTTTCTCTTTTTTTTTTTTTTTTCTTTTTTTGGCGCTTTAATAAATTCTTCTTAAACTGTCTTCCAGGATAGGACATAAAAGACTGGAAATATTTCAACTCACTTCCAATCTTGGTTGAATACATCAGAAGTAAACAAGAAATCAGTTTATTGGGATGGACTATGTAACATCCATCAAGGAAAATCTTTTATAACCTACATTGAACACAGACCACGATCCTCTTCTGTTTCCTAACTTCGATTCACATGTCTAAAAGGGTCTCACATTAATGTTTATTTCCCAAGTACTTTTTTCACATTCCTCTGTATAAACTGCATTTTGAACATCACTTGTCTTGCCCATACATTCTGTAGGAAGGTAGTGCTTTCCCCATTGTTATAGTCACAGTACTGTAATCCTGGATATTTTTAAACAAGAAGGTTTCATCAGTTTGCAAAATGAAGGAATGCATTGAAACTAGTGCTTAACAGACATTATTCCCCATTTTTTTTTTCCTGCAACAAGACTACTTTCTTGCTTATATCAACCGGGTCTGATTCCATCCTTGCTGCAAAACAGTAGTTTCCACCAGATAAGGTGCCAGTTTCCTTTGGTAGTTATATGGGCAAAGCTAACACAAAAATTTTACAACCACATCTAGCACTGTAACTTTGTCCTTCAGAGAGGTGAAGCTGTTGTTGTGGAGGAGAGGGCTTGTTGTGGGCTGACCTAAATACGGCAAGTTTGTTGTTCTTACTATGTAGAGCTGGAGACTTGACTGGCTTGTGATGTCAAACACACTTTAGGATGAGTCTGTCCTAATGAGCATAATACAGTATGGTCATCCATTTCACAGCATAGTTGGGATCTGTGTCAGAGCTTTTGACCATATTAATGCGTTGTCCATATGGTTATATAAATACAAAAGCTCACTGCTTCTCATTCTGTTTTTAAATGAAACAGGGTCATATCAAGTGATTGGTGCTGCTTCATCTCTCAGGGTGGATTCACAAAATATATTTGAATCGCATTTACTGGTAGAAAGAGCAATATCTGTGTTAGTACGTTACCTTTAACTTCAATGTGTTTTCTTTGGGAAAAGGAACTGGAAAAGGGGGGAAATTTAACCAAATAATAAATTAAATTAAATTAACTAATAGTGATTATGGCATTTTTAATTTCCAGCCTAGGAACCAGAGTGAGACAAAGGGATACAGAAAGTCTATCTGAAAGTTAAATCCAGTGCCAGGACTCTTCAGATCAGTCCAAATTGGTTTGTGCGCATTGAAAAAATGCTCGCAAGGGGCAGGGAGTATTTCACTCAGATGCTGCCAGACCTCTGCATCTTTGATCCTCAAGCACTTCTCTGTCCTTGTACAGCCCCTAGCACCTTGGATATCCAGGAGCAGTCTAGGGTTGTAGAGTAATTCATTGCACATGCAGGGAGGAACAAACTCTGAAGAGTTTACACAATTGTCTGCAGAGCCTTGCAGAAGCAGTCCTTATTGACAGTAATGAAGATAGAGAGAAAATCACACAAAGTTTTGTTAATTAATAATGCTCAGTGATGAAAGGGTGTGGGGAAGAGAACAAAACAAAAACCAATGAAAAGATGGCATGGAAAGTTACAGAGTTACTGAATTTAGAAAGGGATGAGGGGTGGGATTTGGCTGATTAAGTTGATACTCCTGAACTTGAAGGTTCCTGATGTCTTTTTCCATACAGAAGGGAGGTGTTTCGAAAGGGAATTCTCAGTCTGTGGTGTATCAAAAATACATATTGTTCAGCACTGAGGTGTTGTCCAGTGTGCTCTGCTCACCTCTGCTGGCATGGGACAGGGCTGTGCAGAGCTAGGAGAGAACCCTCCAGGGCACTGTCTGCGCACTGAGAATGCAAGCAGAAAAAGTGAGAGCAAGCACTCAAGTGTCTTTAACTGCTATGCTCTTCTTATTTAACCCTTCCTTCAGTGCAGCAAGAACTTGTCACAGGAACTGGGGACTGGATATTCAAGTGGAAGACCCAGGATACGGCCCACCACTGAGTTGCCATCTGCACCTCTCCACTCACTGCAAGGCTGCTGAGCGCCAGCACTGCTGAGAGCTAAGGAACAGGTCATGATAACAGATGCTTCGGGCCCCACAAGTGGGTAGTCAGTTCTTCCCAGTGCTCTCTCACAGTTAATGTTGGCTTGTAAAGTCTTAAGTCAACTTCTGCTCCAGGCGAATCCCACGTAAGTATGTATATATTTTGACATTCTGATTTAGACACAGCAGAATGTACACTCAGTGACTCATTTCCTTGTCTGAAAGAGTGTGAATTAAAATCAAGAACTCTCAAATTATTTCAGTGTTTCAAGTTATTTAATCGACAAGTTTTCAACCCCTCTCAGATCAATTATTTAGCCAGAGAACTGAAAAACAAAATCTTTGTAAAATAAAGTATTTTACCAGTGATAGCAATGTTTCTTCTTCTCTGAAATGTTTCTTTTGAGAGTTGCAAGAATGTGAGGGGCTTCTTGATGGAAAGAGGATTATGTAGATAAAAGGTTCCCAACCCTGCCCTTGAATTTTCTCTGCAATTCACTTACTTAATAAGATTATGGGAACAGATACCATTTTGTTGTTGTTGTTGTTTTAAACGTGTTTAATTTAGTCATAATGCTAAATCATTTCCAGAATTCTTCATGCAGTAAAGTAATTTGAGATTTGCAGGGAATAGTCATTGAGGCCTTTTCTAAATAGCAAATTCCCTACCTATAGAGTGGGAATCATATTGCCAAATCTATTTTTCGGACAAAGTCTAAAGTTTGGTAAATTCTAAAGAAAAGTGTGGTATGAAATGTATATATACATAATATTTGTATTACAATACATTTCTAAGTAATTTATTTATTTAAAAATACATAATATAATTGTAGACTTCCTGATATTATTTCAAATTATATTTATTAACTCTTTTATTCATATACATTTTAATATCAACAGCAAAATCCTGATGAAAAATGCCCGAAAGCTTTCCAATTAATGTTATTCACTTATTGTCAGGTTCTACCACCACTGACAGCAACTTCATAGAGATGTTAATGAATTTTACATGATATTCACAAGAATTAATGTCTTTCTCATCAAATAAGATGTACGAGGTTCTGGCCAGAAAAGTGTAACTGAGTTTGCAAAAATGTTAAGATGTAGCACATCTCTGAGAGAACAATTTGCAGTGTGCATGGAAGAAAGCTGATAGTACTTGATTATATTGTAAATTACGTAATTCTTCTCCATATCCTATACTTCTAGTGAAATAGGAGAGGGAATTTGCCTCGGTTTAATGCCTTTTTCAGGGGTACTGAACACAGATGGATACATTTGTATCAGTCTAAAATTTTGTGTCAAGGAAGATACAAGTTGCTATAAATAAAATTCCAAGGCATTTCAGTCTTCACTCTCACTAAATGCTGGATGAAAAAAGTCACCAACAACTAAAATAAAAACTAATTTTATTTCATTTTGCTTTGGTAGAAACAATTGCGGAAAAATATTGCTGAATTTCTACTTTTGGCAGGAAAAAGGGTTTTATTTCTTAATTATAACAAAGGTTTTTGTTCCATTTTCTCCTTGATTTTCTGTAATCTGTTTCCTTTAAATACAGTCTGTCTTTATAGCCACGAGAACAAATACAGCCTGATTCAGATGACATACCATTGAAGTCAACAGAGCTGCCTTTCTATGACGGATTTTTCTTTCCATCTCTGTGTGTGTCATGTGTAGTCATGTCAGTGTGATTCAAGACAAATGAGCTCTCCACACAGGCCAGATCCTGACAGGTACTGAGTGCCTGAAACTCAAACCAGCTTCAAAGGAAGCACTCATTACCTCCTGGCATATCTGGCTCAAAATACAGTATTTCCTTGTATTTCTCCATAATTACCCTAGGAAATACTTCGAATAGTACAAATATTGAGTTTAGCCAACTGCCAGAGCCAGCCTTAGCGGTCTTGGATAGATCTGTGACAAGTTGCATTTGGTTCATCTTTTGGTTTTTTGACGCCTTTTTCTCTCCTCTCCCTTCTCTACTACGCAGAGATAACAACTATTTTTCATGCAATTGTGCCCTGTAAACCCAAAATAGGTTTTAGAGGTTTTTTGGAGGGTAAGATACAGACTTAGGCTGTGCACAAAGGCTGAGTCCACATATGTGCCCCTGTCTCTCAGGGTTTTTGGGGCAGGTGATATCTATAATCCCCAGAATGCTTTCTTTTTGCAAAAGTGAAACCTGGCTGCCTCTAGCTGTCATCAGCTTGCAGTAGTCCCTGTCATCATAAAGGAAAACACCAGCAATAAACTTATGTCAGCCGCTCCAGGAACTGAAATATTCCTCTCCCTTCCCAGCCGTCCCACAGCGGTCAGTGTTCTGGGCTGCAATTCCTCCAAAAGACCAATTTTTCAAAAACTTGCTAGGTACATCCAGCAGAGCTTTATAAATCACTCTTGTTCCTGCAGAGTGAGTTTTGGAGCTCAACCCACTACAGCAGCAAAGACCTGTGTTCAGCTACAGATAAGGGGGAGAAGCAGAGCTGGGTGATTGCAACCTGAGCCAGGACTGGCAGAAGAGAGAGTTCTGCTGTGCAGTTCCCTAGCTTGAAACAGCACCTACACATGACACGACTGAACCTGCCCTCAGCTTCTTTCAGCTGCTCAGTGCTGCTGCAAACAACAGCACTTTTGTCAATCCAACCCAAAATAATCCAAATTTTGTTTGCAGTGATAAATATTTCTAAGGCTTCTGGATGTGAACAAATGGACATAATCTTCCTTACCCCTTCCCAGTTTTTTCCAAAGAGATGACTTGTCTGCATAAATCAGATCTGCTGAATAAAGCGCTGGTACTGTAATAAAACCATGAATATTAATAACAGGACAAAGCATACGACAAGGTGTCACAAGAGAGTGACACAGTAAGGAAAAGGTGGATAAGCTTTACACTCTTCATGGAGTAATTTCTTTGCATTACATAACCCAGTGGAAAAGGCTAAAGTGATTGCTTAAATTCAATCTTCAATATTGCTTCTCTGCAAAAATAAATGTGATGAATTAAAAAGTAAGACTTGCATGAAGAATAGGTTTGCCTGAATTCCTGAGCAAACAGAAAACTAGTCCAGAAAGATCTCTTTAAAGACCGATCAACTAATTTGTTTGACCTTATTAACTCTTCCTTAGCAATTTTGTTGATTTTTGCCCATCAACCCTCTGCTTCAAATCAGCTTCGACACTTATAAGGCATACAGTTTGGAAGTATGCAAATCACTTTTAATGAAAAAGAGCTTCCTAAAGGCAGCCAGAGAACTGAAAGAAATTCATCCAGGTGCTGCCCAAACTGTTTCAATCCACTTCTGAAAGGGAGGAGTGGAGTTGCTAAAACAAGTAGTGAGAGGAAGTAATAAAAATACTTCAGCAAACAAGAGTCCCTGGTTAAAAAAAAAAAAAAAGTTGCTAGATTTTCTATTCAAATCTCCTGGGATGAGATTCTCAAAACAATGTCAGCATAGACATCAAATTGTCACTAATTGTAATGGTAAATGGGTATCAACATCCATTAGCTGCTTGCTAAAAAGATCCCAAAATAAATGTGTTCATCTTTGACACGGCAAACACAGCACTGCTCCTGATACTCAGCTGGAGTAAAAGACCACAGATCCATTTAATTAATCCATCTTCTCTGGAAACTTGCTGTTACTTCTTCACAGGTGAAACCTCAGTTCAAAGGTAAAATGGAAGGTTGGGGGCCCCGCCTGCACTAGGTGACCTGGATTGCTCTTTGAAGGAATGGCTTTTTCTCTCTCCTTTTTGAGTACACAGATAGTTAGAAAGATGAGGCTCCTAGTGTTGTATTTAAATCAAAATTTTAATGCCAGGTTTTATTAATATGTTGCATGATTAGCAAGAAATTAAAATTCTTAGTCTTCAAAAATATCGTCTTTGGCCTTAGCCCCATTAAATAAATGTTAGAATCACAGAATGATAGAATGATTTATGTTGGAAGGGACTTTAAAAGCCATCTAGTTCCAACCCCCTGACATGGACAGGAACACCTTCCACTAGACCAGATTGCTCAAAGTTCCATCCAACCTGGCCTTGAACACTTCCAGGGATGAGGCATCCACAGCTTCTCTGGGCAGCTTCTTCCAGGAGCCTTAGCTTCCCCAGGCTGAAGAGCCTTAACTCTCTCTGTCTGCGTAAGAGAGCTACTCCAGCCCCTGATCATCTTTGTGGCTTCCTCTGAATTCATTCTAACAGGTCCATGTCCTTATGCAGGGGACTCCAGAGCTGTTTAATTTTAATGCCTGTGGAGCTGCTTTTTAACCATTAATTTTATTTTAATTTTATGTACTGTGTACAGTTACACTGAAATTACTAGAAACAAAGTAGGAAACCAAAGAATAGCCCTAAACCTTTCAGAAATCAAGGTATGAAATGGGAACATTCTCAGCTGAGTGTTATTTAATATACTTGATCATCATACTTTGCTGAAATTAAATAGCAAATCTCAAAATGGTGCTTGAGAAATGAACATTTCATATCCTGAAATACTACATTGGTAATTGGGGAGAAGAGGGGAGACTGCTGTCTGTTGTTGGTACAAATATTATTGTGTTCACTTGACTAATCTTCTGTTCTTCTGCACAGACCAAAACTAACAGACTCTGTTGAAGGGGGATGAAACAGGAAAAGAAACAACATGAACTAATGCCAGGAAAACACCAAAAGTCTCCAAGTGAGTCAGTCACTGAAAACATCTATCTCTAATGCTAACAGATCTATTTTTCAATTGCATAGACAAAGGTGAAAAAGTGGTGAACTCATTAGGCAGTCCCGAGCTGCAGAAAAGGCCGTGAGATGCCTGGAGCAGGGGACTTGGTGCTCCAGGCAAACGATTGGAGATGCAGAATCTGGAGCAGGGTGAAGAGCTAAAAGGGTTTACATGGGAATATGTGGGGGATACCCTGATGCAGGTAAGGAGGCAAAGACCCAGAGAGGATGATTTAGATTTTGCTGCCACTAAAAAAGTGTGAGGGAATTATCAGATATCCAGTTCACCCCTTGAACCATTCCAGCAATTATAGGCAAAACCACTAATACATTTACAGAGCGAAGAGACACTGGATCTTTTATAATGACAATAGAGTCACTCTTTTGTCTTGTTTGATGATATTATATCCATAAGATACAAGTGGAAGAAGCCTCAAGTAACTGGAAATATAGTTCCACTTACACAAAACCTCCCTGATTCCTTTCTTTCATGCAGTTTAGCAGATGTGATTTGTTGCAGCTGGTCATTCAAAAAAAAAGATGTGACAGAGCTCTATCAAATGTTACACTGTGATATCAATCAAAGTAGTCAGATGTGATGACTATCACATTAGTCAGTAGTATTAAAGAACTCACTGTGAAGTCTGATAAAAAATCTTGAATACTAGTAGATAACACTTCTGAAATAGAGGGCTTCTGAAATTTTCCTAATCTTGGTAAAACAGAATCCCACATAAAACAAATCAAATGTCTTCGATTTTTCATTTATCATTCATCATGCTGTTTCTTAATTTTTTTCTTGCTGAATTCATCTATATACATACAAGTTTTCACTTATATATCTAAATAAGAAAAACTTCAGGCACTTTAGAAATTTAACATAATAGTTGTTGCAAGGACTACCTGGCCCTCTGAGGTGGATAATAAAGACAGAACACATTTATGAAAAGAAAATTAAAATCTAAAATTATTTTTTTTAAACAATTAAAAAATATGTGCATTGAGTTGCCATAGATTTATGTAATATTTGTTTTCAATTTGCCTTTAAAAATATTGGAAAGTAGATAACAACATAGAATTCTAAACTACTACATTATGAAGAGAATAAACTTTCCCATGTTGCCTTTTTTGCTTCCGTTATTATGATGTTTATAGGTGGACTTGTTACATATTCTTATTCGGAAGTCTGTGGTATTATACCTTACTCTATCACCTGGTATTTATGGCTGTTTTTCTTTCCCTATGTGGTGTTCCTCAGAGTCCTTTCCAAGGTGCAGAGCCTCACAAGATATAAAACTGTTTCTCAGGGTCAGTTAGCATAATTATGCGCAACATGGTGTCTATGTGAAAGCATTCTATCTTTAATATGGAGATATCCTGTGTTATTTTTTTTTCTTCTTTGCCGTCTTTTCCTGCTTTCTCTATTCCATACCTCATTTTCAACCATTTCTTAGTTTTATTATATTAAAAAAACTGTTGATTCTGTTATTCCTGTTTAACTAATTAAAGTTAATGAATCTCCTGTTTGGCAATTTCTTGTCTTAGTCTGGTTAAGAAATGTGTTTTGTTTCCTTCAGAGCAGGGTAACAGACTGGCACCAAGAAATGTGTTGAGGCCATTTATATGCAGATGATCTGCTGTCCTGCTTCTTTCACTAGGTGCCATAAATTAACATTCAAATTTTGCTACAATTCTGTCAGGTTTTTTTTATTCATTTCATATGTATTTAATCCCACAACAGCCTCAGTTCTTCTGCAATATGTGCCACATTGTAGCAGCTTTTTTGGCTGCCACTGATGATTTTCACATTCCTTTAGTGTGAGGTTTTAATTCTGCTAACACTTTTGTTAATGAAATACATTTCACTTAATGGAATTAAATGCATAGTCTGTCTATTGCTCATTACACTATCCAGTCTTAGAGTCTGGATTTAAATTTCACCCTTCTTCCATAAAGATTATGCACCACATTTTGGCCTAACAGGCACTCTGTTCTTTGTATAAAGTGTGGGAAAGCTGTCATTACAAGTAAAACACCAGTAATTGTTTCAATGTTCTCTGAAATGTTTTATTTTATTCCTTTTTCTTCTGGTACTAAATATGTTTTAAATGCATTTTCCACCATTTCTTTATGTGGGGTTTGGAAGGCTGAACTAGCAATTTGATCACCTACAGACATCACAGGTAAAACTCAAACTATCCAGAACATCCATTTTTGCATTTTTTTAAAATATAGTATGAAACTACTTCACAGATTATCTCCAAATTAAGAAAAAACTTATGTGTCTGCAAGCATACAGGAAAATTAAAGTCATACAGGAACTCATTAGTGAAATAGTTTCACACTAGGCACCAACTCTCTTCTTTTCTAGATAGCACGTTTTGTGAAGAATCCATGGAACAATTTTTTCAATTCAATTTTTGTTGAGATGTGGATTCTCGGTTTCTGAGTAATTGTTCCAGGGGTGAATTCCCCACTCATCACCTAATATCTCCCTGGAGGGTTAAATTTAAGCCTCTTCCAAGCTAAAATCTGAAGATTGGCTGCTGTTCAGACAGGTTGTTTCTGAGGTGATTCATTTTTGGTTTTTATGAAGATTTTGGTACAAGTTGGGGTAAAAAAAGAAAAGCCTTTGGAAATTTCAGGTTTCTTCAGGTGGAATTGATCTCTAATTGAATTCTTTTCTCTCTCAGACCTACAGAATCTGTGATTCTCTACAGAACAGTCCCTTTGGACTTATGACAGGTGGTTGGAAAGCTGCGTATCTGCCTCACAAGATTAAGAGAGTTTTGTTTCTTTGTTTGTTTAAATTAATAGAATGAGCTTTTATTTTTATTATTATTATTGTTTCTAAACTCTACAACTTCTGATTGAAAATTACATCTTATCCCCACCTTTGCTACGATCAGTGAGTTTATGTAAGCAGAAGAGTGAATATATTACCATAGTTACTCACCTGAGACAGGGAAAACAGGGTCCAAAACTTGCAGCCAGCTGCACCGTTGCTGCACCACATTTCTTCACCTCTACAAAGAGACCTGCAAGGGATCAAAGGTTTCCTTAGAGCCTTCCGTGGCATCTACAACACTGTATCAAAAGTTCTCCAGTTTAACAAAGCAGCTTTTCTCAATGAAATTTCTTCAGCCAGAAAATCTCTGACTGCCTTGGCCTCCTTCAAAGGCTTCATTTAGAGGGTCACCAAGGATCTGATTTCCTCCACTTTTCTCCTTAGGAAACCGGATCATAGGCTTCTCTTTCTGGAATTAATCAGCTCTGCTGGAAGTGCTTCAGGTAGAACCTTTTGATATTGATTATTTTGAATATTTGGGATTTAGTTACAGCTTGCATATGCATTTATGATAAGTTATGAAAAATCCAGGATCTCTTATTATATCTGAATGTATTTGTTCATTACTGATGTTCACATCTGCCTATATTGGGAACAGGAATAAACAAAAATAGCACCAACAGCATCACATTGGTGTTTTTGCATGTTAATCTGACTTTGTAGGTACTGAGTTACATCTGCTGGACTTTCCTTTCTGGGATGCAGCAGATAATGTGATAGCCAGTTGTTAGAAGGTATTTGGCTTTTCTGCTGTTATTACCGTGATTGGTTCTTTTCTACTTTTCCATTGTCTAATCAACAGAGAATTGTTAACAGGGTGTACAATTGCAGAGCAAGGATGTTCAGGGGGTATTTAAATAAATCAAAGGGACCTCTTTTATAAGTGAATCAAAATCAAGCCTCTTGTAAAGTTAAAAAATGTTTTCTTGAATTTCTTTGTCCATTTTCTCTAATCTTTTCTACATCCTCCACTCTCTCTGCCTGACTTGCTCTGTGATCTCAGTCATGACTAAAAGTTAATATGCTTTTCTCATTTCTTTTGCTCCAGCAGTATTTTCCTGGTAAACTGCACTCTTGTCTTTTCCTGCTACATTATCTTGCTCCTTTCTATGTTTCTTTTCTTTTTCTTAGTTATCTTGGATGGAGTGCCTACCAGATTCTGTACTGGATGCTAAAATAATTGTTATATCTATGACATAATCTTTCCTTATCAGACAGGTTTCAAAATGAAGGGTAGAAGTGGGAATAATGCACAGTGCATCTACAGACAGCATATTCTGAAGCATGACAGATACACCATTGAGTCTGCTCAGGTCTTCAGCAACACCAGAGACACTGACTGGCACTAAAAAAAGGGGAGGGAGAAGACACATGACAGGTCACCGAGTTCAATGGAATAAATTACAGAAACTGGGAACAAAAGATGAGGAATCTCTCAAGTCTAGTCTTCTAATTGCATAGGCAACCAGGTGAAAGGACATCTTTAATAGAATAATCATTCTCCATTAAACACATTTAATTTTTTTTTACCGCTACTGCAGCTATTGGGAGTCTGGAAAATTCACTTTTCTATGGTTGAAATCCTCCCTGCATTTCTTACCTAAGCTTTTCTATTTTTCAGCCTTGTTCTATAGCTTTAGTCAACTGTTTTCCAGTCTAGTGTCTAATAAATACATTTACAGACGCCAGTCATATCCTCTTTCAGCTTTTTGCTTAGTCAGACAAAAGCAGCAAAGTATTTTACTCTCCTCCATGAATGGGGACTCTTCAGTCTGCCAGCCATTGCAGTTGTACCTCCTTGCAAATATTCCAGTTTTTGCTTATTTTCTTGATTCCAAGTGGCAAAGACCATGTACAGATTTTCAGATAAGGCCACACTCTCGGGTTTTTACAGGGCATAAATTTTTTTTTTTTTTTTTAATTACAGAAAAATGTAGTACCACGTTTCATATGTGTGTATAAAATATCCAGGTACTTGTATTTTATATAATCAAAAAACCCCACTCATCCTCTTTTGCAAGGACTTTGTTTCCTAGCTTACTGGAAACTATAGATTTCATACCTCTTCTCTTCATGGCTGAATTTTAAAAAAAGATCGATGGAAAGACTGATTCTTGAGAATTCCTGCTAGTAAATTTCCAGCAGTTTGATGCTGCTTCTTTCAATGCCACCTGTTGCTATCTATCCATTAGACAATCTCTTATCCACTTTACAACTCCTCCTAATCCCCTGTTTCCTATGTAATGCTGTATCATATGCAGCACAGATATAGATAAGATGTATCACAAATCTTTTGTTTAGAAAATCAGTTATCTTATTAGAGAGCGATAACAAATTCACTGGATACATTCTATCTTTAGTAAATCCTTTTTGTATGTTATCCCATTTTCCATTTGCCTCCCCGTCTTCAATTACTTTTTCCTTCAAAATTTCTTCTAAAGCAAACGAGGTCAAACTAATGGGTTTGTAGCTGCATAGGTCTCCCTTTTATAAATGGATAATACATTTGCTCTTCTCCAGTCAGCCAGTATCATGTCTGAGCTGCTTCCTACCAGGACTGGGATTTCATGTTCCCTTTCTTGTCAGACTGTGGAATGGACTTTATTTGATACCTCTCCCTGTCCTGAGTACACTGTGCTTTTAGTTTTCCTTCCAGTTCGGTGATTTTCTGTCATCAAAACTTCATTCCTACTATTTATCCTCTTTCCTCTGAAAACATACATGAAGTAGTACTTAATTGTAGATAGATTTTATTTACTTCTATTAGCTCATATTGAAGCCCCACGGGGTTTTTTTGTCTCATCTGAATGAAGATTGTTTTCCTCTTTGTTTAAAAAGCCTTTCCAAATTGTAGCTCAGTTTGGCTGCTGACAACTTTCACTTTACTTTGTATTTTGACCTCTAATACACGTCTGTCTGTTGATCCATCTTTTTGCTTTCATCCTGTGATTGCATGACTCTAATAATGTTGAAGGGGTTCTTCCTTTTCATGGAATAGCTTGACCACTTTTCCAAGCATTCTCTCCTCTCCATCAGCCACACATTCTACATATCTTTAGCTCTTTTGACCTAAAAGAATTCCAAGGGTCTTCCATATTCAAGGTCTCGAATAATCTGGTCTGTCTAATTTTACTAACAAGATCTTTTAGGCTAACAAATTTTGCCCTTGAGCCATAAAGCCTTATTTTTATTGATCGTTCCATTTCATGTAAATGAGCTTAACTCACGATCGGGTTTTGGAACAGTTTTCTGATAGTATCTGTACTGCTTATCAGAAGAGAGTGGTAGGCTCATCTCTTACTGGCTGGTGACTGCTTGGTAAACAGATGCTTTAGTTTGGCCCAAATGTATCCTGTCTGATGCATGCCGTACTTTCTTTTTCCTTTCTAATCTATTACATTATTAGAAGGCAGTTACACAAGTTTACTTCCTCTTTCTTCAGATCTCTCCTGAGTAGCTTGAACACTTGGTCCCTTGTCTTTACCTTCTCTTTCCTGATCATCCACCAATATTTCCTCAACCATAGCTCAATTTTCATTGAGCAGATTTGTTTTATTGAGCAGATTGCTTCTTGTTGTGTAGAGCAAGAAGACATGAACCTCTACCAAGGTTTCCAAGTATTTCTAAGGGTTCTTTTTTTTAAAATAACGTGAACCTCAGCCCCAATTTTTTCCATGGATATTCAGCCAGCTACCATTCCCACGAGTCTTCCCTTTTTAGGCATTTTTCCCCTACCTAAAATGAAGTCATTTAGTCTAATAATCTTTGATTTATTCCAGTGGGAATTTCTTAGCATCATTTCCCATTGAAGAAAATTAAATGAAAAAAAGATCCTTCCTTATTCCCAGCAGAATACATTTTTCCTTTTCCACCCACATCTTCCATATTGAGAAATGACCTCACATCCTACTCTGGGGAATTGATTTAGTGACAGTTTATTTGTTTCTGATTAACACAGGCTCCCTGTTCAAGCAGACATTACTTTTTCTTAGTCATTTTGCCTTATATCAACAGATGATCCTTACTTTTGTTCTTCCCTTCTCATAATTTCTCTACCAGTATCACTCCTTTTTGGATTCTAGTTTCCAACAATTTTTTTCTGGAATTAACTTTTCTACTTCCTTTCTACATACTGCTTTGGTTTTTTCTGATGTAGTTTTTTAGTTTCCCAGACGACAAGCCTATTATTTCACTTTCCTCTGTTTCCCAGATTGCTCCACTTGTTATATTTTTACAGACTTCCCTCACTCACCAGTCTCCCCTGAGGTATCTCTTATATGACCTCTCTCTCAACAAGTGCCCATAAATCTCCAGTTGCCTATTCAGTTTGCTCTTTCCTACACCATTTCCTCAAATCCACATCTTCATTCAACATTACCTCCAGGCACATCTCTAGTAAGGTCTACTCCTGATGAATTTTAGCAGATGACATTGCAGGCCTACATATCTTTCCAGAGAATAAGATACACCTTACAGCTTCTGAATCCAGTGCACATTGTCCCTGGGAATTTTTCTTGTACGTTCTATGGCTGTCTCAATTCCTTACATAGGCATTTCCTCTTACATATACCTTTAAGGCAAAATCCCTCTCACTGCTGGATTATTTCTTTCTTTTTCTAGGATTCCCTGTTGCTGGTGACATACAGGTTGGTGGGACTGAATAGCTATGCCATTATCAGCTTGGATACTGCAGCACTGAGGAGTGTATTGCAGGGTACACAGTAATAAGAGCAAATTTGGTTCACAGTCCATCTTTTTCAAAGCCATCTATCAACCAGGAGGCTGCTTTACACAACTATGATATACAGGTTTGATATTGAGACTAGACTTCTGAGTGCCCTGCTGGAGTCAAATTCATCTGTTATTACCTGGTGAGCAGTCACTGGAAAAAGAACAAATGAGAAAATAAGAAATAAAATTTGGGGTCCAACTTACAAGTAAGATACAACCAAAGAACATAGTTGAGAAGTTCTGGAGAGTGCACAGGGAATGATGACATTTCAGTCAGGTTAAATACTATCTGGGTAAGTATTCAAAGAGACAGAGTCTAGTTGAAGGATCCTTTCCCTCTCATAATAAAATAATCAAACTCCCCGACTTCCTGTGAACCCAGAGCATTTCTCAGAGGAAGCACTTTAAATGGTACACCAATAACTGTGTCATATAGCATGTCTTAGAAAAACCCAAATATATCCTCCATTACTTTTTCCAGCGTCCATGGGATCATTTTTCTGTAGCAAATTTCACTGTAAATGTGATATTTCAAAGAAGCAGTTTCTCATTAGATTAAGTATAGTACTTACCCTATATTCTGTTCAGATAAAGGCACCATTCTGGATTCTTTGTTACAAATAAATGTTGGGATCCCCAGCAATGTGAAACACAACGGACTCATGTTGGTCTCAGCCTGATCTGCAAACGAGCGAGAGACAGACTTTAGCTGTGGTTGTCTTTGTAGACAATTTCATTCTATTTATCTCTGAACAAGCAGTATCTTACAGTAAGACATGCATCTTACAAGGCAACATTTGAGTCTTTTAAGTAATAATGCAGGCCATTTTGTCCCACCAAATCTCACCCATGAATAATGCTCAAAGAATGCAATTGCATCCGTTCCTGTTTTCAGATGTTGATGAAAGAACACATGACCAGTCATTCTACTACATCTTCATGACTTTTGGGTCTAATTTCTGATCAGAATGAATCCATGCAGAGGTTCACAAAATTCTATACCGTGGTGTACAAAAAACTTATTTTAAATACTCTGAACAAAAGAAACAAAGTTTAGTTCAGGATCCTCTTGGATTGGATGCAGGTTCAAGAGGGTTGAACATACTCTCGTATTTCTCTAATCAGCTTAAGTACTGCATTTAAATCAAATCAGGAGTGTGCAACAGGTAATGTTTGTGGTATTTATGGTAATAAGGGAGAAAATCTGAAGTGGTTGAATGCAAATTTTTTGTCTCTCTTTTGTCTTGATAGATTTTAGATAACATTGAAAACGCTGGCTGGAACACACCACTATCCTGTTAGTGATCTTCCCGCACAGCATTCTTTGGATGCTGCCATCCCTTAACTATTTTAAAGACACCCGTACACTCACAAACAATAAATCTGTCACGGCACACTTGGAAATATCCCATCTCCACTTGTACAAGTTACTATGTTCAAAATATTTCTGTGTTTAAAATCGTTTAGCAGGGTTTACCAGATTTATAATCGAGACTCGCAGTCCAAAACCCTGGGTGCACGTCAGGCTGAGTTATTAAGTGTTTATAGAAATCTGATCAAATGGACCATCATAAGCTGGGGGGAGCAGGGGCGGGGGTGGGGGAATCTGTTTTAAACCCAACCGTAATGACAGCTTTCCTCGTCGTACGGCGGCGACATGAAGAGGGAGCTGTAGCTCTTCCGAGCCGCAGCGCCGCCGAGTCAGCGCACCCAGCCGAGCGCCCCGCTCGCCGCTCGCCCTCCGCGCTCTCCTCCGCTGCCCGCGCTCCTTCACTCACCCACTTACTCTTCCTTTTTTCCCCCCCTCTCCTTCTTCTTATTTTTTTTTTTAATCCCTGTGCCCCTGTGCCAGTTAATTTAAATGTATCTGTTCAAGTGGAGATAATCCATGCAAATCAGAGGCACTGGCTCCCAGTGCTCGATTCACAAAGAGAACTCAGCTTCAGGAGGTCACTCGTTCACAGCTGCTCCTCCCATTATATTTTTCCCTTATTGCAGAACTACTGCATGTATACAGTGACTGAAAGGACTCAATTCACTGCAACTGCTGCCTGGCTTTACTTACAACTTTCTTTAAAGGGGGACTTACCTTCTATCACTCTTGCTAAGGTAGGAAGTCTGATTCTTCTAAAGACATGTAATGCCTCCAGTGTTTGCTCTTTATCAGATCCCACTATAATGATGCATATTGTTGTCAGAATTAGGTCCTAATAGATTTGCACCAGGTGCCTGATGCTTTTATTACTTGTGTGTATAGATACAACTGTTTAAACAGCTCATTTTCTGTTTATTTAGCCAGCTATGTATCCTCTACCCCCTGGTTTTCCTTTTCATAATGGCAGGTAGGATCTCAGTGCAGTAGCTTTCTAATCTACAAATGTAATCTTCAGCCAAGTTTGTATTCTGTTTTAAAAATGTTTTCTAATGTCTGTGTAAGTAAATGCAGTGAACTGCACCCCCACAAAAGAAAACAAGAGAGCTTTCTGGCCTGAAACCTTATTAAGGTGCTATCTCTGGAGCAGAACTAACTGTTGAAAGGTTTTAAACAAAAATAAAAGGTCACCTTTTACTTTGCAGTGTTGTAAACAAGGAAACTGCAGGCCTCACTGCAAATGGGCCTGTCATAAATTTAGACCACAAGATAAACATACAGTTAGTAGAATTGCCAGCTGAAGTGATGAAATGGAACCCTCACTATTCTCTGTTAATATTTATTGTTTAGAAAGGTTGGATAGGCTGTGCTTGCTCTGCAAACAAAGCGCAACTCTGAAACAACTATTTGAATGTGATTCCTAAAAAACTCCTTAAGAAAAGGAAAGTCAGTCACTACGTCATTAGTTACGTTCTAACTTTGAGCATACATCACTTGAAATATTGAACTAATACATCTGACAGCACATACTGGTTTTATGAAAGCAGACAGTAAATCTTGCATTTATTAATGTATATTCTTTGAATATATTGTCAGAATTTAGGGCTGAAAATAATTATATAAATAACTATATAAACAACTTTGGGTATGTTAAATCACAAGTAATGGACTTGAAGACTAATATATTGCAAAAATTAGAATTTTTCTGACTTGTACTTGTCCCACAGTAAAGTTCTTGTTTGTTGTTTTGCACAGCTGGATTTAAAAAATTACAGCAATTAGATTTGGAGCCACCCTGCTTTTGTATAACTTGGTATCTAACATAGTCAAGTTAATCAAATAACAGTTCAGTGAGGCTTCAAACAGAGTTCAAAATGAAAATTTAGTTGACCAGCCAGGACAGAGAGATATTCCCAAACATATCCTGTGTAATTTCTTCAAGAACACTTGAGTCATACATTTTCATTTTACCTTTCTGGATTAGATATTTTTACTAAAAATGCTTTAGGAGAGTATTTGCTCGCTATATTAAGTATTTCAGTGCCTAAAATGTGCATCTTTTCTCTTTGATATACAGTCTGCTTTTTGGAAAAAAAAATGCATTCTGATTTTGGAGTACCGTACAAACCTAGAGAGCCTTGTCATTGTTAGCATAAAGAAGACATCTACACAAGCATTACTGTGCAGAGGGCAATCTTTCTTTCTCTGGCATTTGTAAGGTTACTGTACATAGAATTTAGCAGATAAATATCTTTCGCTTCATGGCATTTTGGAGATCCCATTGGTATGCAGGTTACCCTGTGAGGATGGCAACTGAAAAAAAGAAATATGTTTTATAGCAGTGTGTAATAAAAGCCCTTCACAATGATGTAAGTGGAGTCTGACCTTTCTTTCTTATCCTGTAATTAGAATTTTTATTAACTCTTTCAAGTGCAGAGTTTTCTGAATAATATTAGAGAGAACAAGCACATATCTAATGTTGGTGAACAAACACATATTTTTGACATGAGTTTTAAAAGTAAAATTTGAGAACCCTTTCTAGACAGGAAAAAAGAAATATATTCTTCCCAGAAACTCAACTTGCTCCACATAAAGAAATTTTGATTCACAGAAAAGAGGCATTTGATACAGGCATCCTGCCTCCCTCAGTAGAAAAAAAATATATAGAAAACAAAAAAGGAGGGGAAAAAAGAAAGCATTTCTAAAAAAAGATTTCTTTCATTTTGTGAAAGAGAGGGGAAATGCATTTTAGAGAAGTGAGCTGAACTTAAGGAAAGACATTAAGGATCTTTTGTCTGACTGAATTTCTGGCCAGGGTAAAGTTGGGAAGTAAAGGTGATCCCTGTGGAGTTTAGCAATATACAGAGATGAGATTAGATGAGTCACCACTGGAGATATGAAAAAGGCCTTTCCAAGAAAGACTTTTTGTAAGTGGATTAAAATGTTGTTGCAGCAGACAGCTATTTCCTGATTCTTTTCCATCTTTTACCCAATGACCAATGTCTCACAGGGACAAAAGTGGTCCTCAGTGAGTCATCAGCAGCATTTCATACAGTTACTTCCAAATTATGTACTCAAGTTTCCTTTAAGTTCACCAGGTTTACTTGACACAACTCAGTTTAATTCCTTGATACACCGAAATAAATGAAATCAAATCAGGTTGAAACGAAATATTATCAAGGCCTCTGAACATATTTTCAGTGAACTCTCAAAGGAGTGAGACCCTGTGTTTCATTTCAGGCTGATTTATGTCATGGAGTTTTCTAGAGAAGATTGTCAGTGACCCTCTGCAGCTAGTTCCTTTTTCCCATTGGCGTGGTTCCTCCCTCTGCCTCTGCAAACCTGCATTGCTATAGTAACTCAGTCAAACCTCTCTTCTGGATAAGTTACCTGATACTCTGCTACACTGTGCCTTGCAGCAGGATCCACAGGACTCAGTAAACCTCGTAGCTGTGTACAATGCAGGGTTCTTACTCCCATCAGGCTCTTTTCTGCTGGTTTTACCATCTTAAAAGAATGCTTTAGAGATTGTTATTAAGTTCCACCCAACTTCTTGAACGCCTTGGTTTCAATTCTAAGCTAAACCAAACGTTAAAAGTATTCTAGAGAGGGGGGAAAAAATGGGAATCCTAAAAAGTAAGTTGTAGAGCTTTTGAGAAAATACATGGCTAAAAATAGGAAATTTAATTGTCAACAAGGTCCTCAAGGATTTGTTATTAGTATTTTCTGTAATTGCGTAGAAAGACTATGTTCCCCACAGCTTCTCATCAAATTACGTACACAATTATATCATATTCTCCTTTTTTATTATTGCCTTGTGCTGCAGATTATTAAAATGTAATATTGCAGAGTACAGACATTGCATATCTTTTGCAGATAAAGTGTGCGTACACCTCTAGGGGTTAAAAGCTGAATCAGATCTATAACTTGCCTACTGACAGCCTTTGAAGCCGCTCCTCATTTAGTTATTTATTTATTTGGTTGGTTGGCTGGTTGTTTTTTATTTATTTATTTTGGTCTAAAGATTTGGATTGACAACCTTTAATATGTTCGGAATTCTTCAGCAGATGTAAAATGCTTGGTAATGACTGAAGTTAATCTGAGGCTTTATATATCCATCTTCCCTGGAAACTGGACTGAAGCTTTAGTAAGAGTAGAGAATTTTATGCAAACAACTATTCTCATGAGAACTCATTTTTTCTGTCCTTTCTTACTCCCCCCCTTATAATTTCTAGAGGTGTTTTAAGTCAAGTCGAACCCTTTTGCTTCCCTCTCTCCCAAATACCTGTTCTGGGAGTCTAAATGAAAATTTTCACAGATGAAATGCATGGAAAGAGAAACTGATAAAAAGAAAATAAGTGGAGTGGAAATGAATCTTTAAATGGCAAGTCTGAAACACTAAACATGGTTATCTGACATTATGTCAGTGAGTGTTATCTCTTGAGGAGAAATGAGCAAGAGCAGTCCACACAGGAAAAGTAATTGTGCCTTTACTTCTGTCTGTTTATTTGGGATAGCTTGAACTGCCTCCCACTTTTTTATTTTTCTCAGTGTGAAAAGATTAAGTATTAGAAATGCAGCCAGTAGGCATCTGACTCAAAAGCAATGCTCATTTGACCTTTGGACACAAAATATCTAATGCAAACGAAAATCTAAACAACCTCAAAAATCACTAAGTACAAGAAATACACAGAATGTGGGTCAGTAGAAATTCAACACTTTTAAAAATGAAAACAAAATAAACCACTGAAATCACTTGGTTAGATTAACATTTATTTCTCCATTCCACATCAGAGTATCAGATGCTGCATTTTTGTCCAGCGTACCTGAGGCAAAAGATCTGTGGCAAAATTCTGCATTAGTTTTAACAACAGCAACTGAAAGGTTTCGGAGAAGAATACAAGGAAAAAGGAGGGTAAAAGTTCCTTAATCAATACAGGCATAATTGTCAAAAGTTAGGTTTTATAGGAGACAAAGAGTGCATAGGAATTAAGATGCATTTAAAGTGTGTGATGCTGCCACTTCTTTGTTTGAAGGTTACACTCGTCCTGTAAGGAAGTTCATCTCTCTCTCTGTTTTAGTTCTGCTGTTTTAGTTGGGGGGTGGTTCATTAGGGGGAATGGCATGTGAAAATGCATGAGTGTAAATGGATAAAAATCCCTCAGTCACTAGACACTATTTCTTACTTCTCTTCCTGACAAGTTATGAAGGAAGAAGGCAGAAAAGATAAAATTTATTCCATATGAGACAAAGGACTGAGAGAGGGATACAGGTTCTGTCTCTGGAGAAATAAGACGAGTCACAAAAGGCCTCTGGAGCCAGGACTTTGATAACTGACTTGCCCTGCAGAAAAGTCTGTGACTAGAAATCGTGCTCTAAGGAAGAAGATGAAATACTTGTTAAAGTCAAGTAACAGTCCCCGTGCAATTTTTGTTCCTCGTCTTTGCCATGGCTACGTCACATGAGTTCACAGAACAGTAACAGCAAAATGCCAATTGGCATCCTAAAATTTAGAAAAGGGAAGAAATTTTAGTATTTTCTCCAGTGAACCTGAGAGTATATCATTCTCATTACCTTTACAACTGAGGCAAGAATTGTTTATCTGGCAGAGGGTACATATATTAGATATACAAACATATACATATACATATATACATATATATATACACATAAACACACACATAAGTCACGTTTATTTAGTTTTTCTTGTTAAAATTTCATTGCCCGTGTTTAGTCCAAACTTGATCACTCCAGAAACAGCTAGGTGAGTGACCAGGCAGGTTGGAAGGGAGGATCTACAGGCATCCTATGTTCAAGTGACTTTGTTCCATATTTCCTCCATAGCTTCAAAAGTTTCTGCTTTTTCTGTCCAGTGAGTAATGTGTAACCTGGTGCCTCCCTTCTCAAGGGAGGAAGACATGGTCAACAAAGAGATGTCCAAAAATTAAAGGTAAGTGTTGAGCTTGCCAGAAAGCTATGCAGACACTGCTTGAGGCTTTCCCAAAGTCCACCTGCCAGCCCCAAAAATACGTCTGTAAGTGGCAAGAGTGGCAAGATCAGAAATGTTTCACAAGTTCATGCTCTATGGCAAGTTTTTATGTGAACCTAGCAGGGCAGACAGACAAGGGGACACTGAAGAGTATTGAGGTAATATGAGGGACAGCCAAGGACATTATAGAAGACTGCTTAAAAGTACAAGACATGGTTTACAGTCAGAACATTTGGTTTTAATTTATTTAGAAATTTCATTAATATTGTCAAAAAATTTCATTAAGATCATCAAAAAACAAATACAGCATGGCATTTCTGGGGATCTTCTCTGCATTGTTTGTTATGGATGTTTTCTCTAACCTTGCAGTCTCTTCACCAAGCTTCCCCTTATCCGCCACAAAAAAAATCACCAAAAGTGTATCATAAAACCTGTTTAATTTCCTACAAAAGATTATACTAAGTGTGCTTTTAATGTAATGATGTCAGTGGTGGATGATAACATGTATTAGGTAGTGCAAACTGCTGATTATCTGTCAGGATAAATCTGTTTATTTCAGAAATAGCAGTGTGACAACCCCCTGTTGTTAATCATGAAAGTACATGCTAATGCCAGGTACTGTTTGGTTGGAGGCTCTCAGAGGAATGTGTTTGTTAGATTTGTGCGTTGACAGTCTTTACACTGAGTTTTGCAAATTTTCTGTATTTTTTTTCACATATTTTTTAATACAGAGGCTAGAACAAAGCTGCAGATGTACAACTTAGGTTCACAGCAATTCAGAGGAAAGGATGAGTCGTGAAAAGAGAGGGTAGATTATAGGATTACACAGTGGTTCAGACTGTGCCCATTGTGCGTTTATCTGTAGTAATTTCAGTGCAGACCCATTAGTGATGAGCAGAAAAAAAGCAAAATGAAAGTTAGGGAGTTCTTTTTTCACCCAGAGTCACTCCTCTTAGATTTGTTTATTTATTTTTCAGCATTTTCCTAATTATATCCTGAACTAAAAAAACCATCTCCAAATGATGCCCACACCATTTCTTCTTAATGAGGCACATGGCAAAGTGAACCAGACAGTTTTTATAATAGTGTGAATTTGACCCAGATTTTGTGTTGCAGAAAATTACTATTATGTATTTTGAGTGAAACATAAATGGAATACCGAGGTACAGTATGTCAAACCTTAGGTGAAAAGGTGTTTTATCTGACTTTATTGCATTTTGATCATTTCATGAATGCCGTAAAAAGCTGAATAGCATAATAAAAGTTGATATTTATATTGACATTTCAGGATTCTAAATAGAAGCAGAGAAAATCTAAACAGTCCTCGGTATCTCTGCAGCTGTTCCTCCAAAACCATCCGAGTTCTGACTAATTCACTTTTTCTCCCCATATACCCTCAATTGGCGCTAATATAAACATCTCTCTAAAGCAATTTCTCCCTGGAAGATTATGCACATCTTCATCTTAATTCAGAATTTACATGTGTACTTTGCATATTTTTGCATCAGTATGTGTGTTTTAAATTAGATAAAGGTCACTGTCATTCATAATCAAGAAGAAGGTGCATAAAAGGTCAGGATTCAATAAAAAAACTGATTAGATGTAGAGGTTTGTTCATATGATTCAGTATATCATTGGATAAGTGGAAATCATGAGTCAACAAATTAACCTTGGTATAATGGGTTACTTGCTTCATTAGGATCAGAAATGAGATTCACAATTTTTTTTCCAATATTCTCCTTGTTTGTTGCTGTAATAAGAAGAAATACTATGGTGTCGGTAGTTATATAACTGAGTATTTTTATAATATAATTTGGCTTAAAATGTGACACAAATGACAATTCTAATGTTAAAAAAGGAACAGAGGCACCAAATGCATTTGCTATGCATATAAACATCGATGGAATAAAAATTATCCACCGTAAAAATAGAGAAGTTAATTTAAAATAATGGTTTGTATGATTCATATAGGCTTTAGCTTGAGCACATAAAAGAATCTGTGATGAGTCAGGCATTCAAGATCTAGTGTCAGGAGGAGGTCCAGGTGCAAGTGAGCCTGAACTAAGGGCAAGGATAAGCTTGCACTCCACATGTTAGTTCTGCCACAAACTTTCCATATGTTCTTGGGTAAATCATTGACATTGACCATACTGCCACTTACATCTGCAAAAAATGAAAAATAGTAACAGTGCTTATACACTTGTGTCTGCAGACATGGGGTGACCAGGAAGGCTAAGGAGATTTTAGGATTTCACCACTGCTCTTTTTGTTACACCCTATTTCTGGTCATTTTCTGAAGTCAAACCCGCAGGGCTAGGAATCTCTGTACTAGAAAACATCTGAGGATTCTTCACAAATATCGTCCAGCATAGACAAGAAATATCAGAAGTACAAGAGCCTACTTACCAAATAATCTGGCCTAGGAAAGACAGCATCAATTATGCAAAATGATCATGCTATATTTTCAACTTTGGACTGCATAAACTTGGGGCAATTTTTATGACTCCACCATATGCTTTTCCAAACATCTTTTTTTTGCCATGGTCTTTTGGATTCCGGAGCTGGTTTTGGAGTGTTTTTTTCTTTTTGTCTGGAAATTATTGCAACAATTTCGAGCTCTACCATAGCAGAATAGTCTATTAGAAAATCAACATTACAATTAAAATAGTTATACATGTCAATGTTTCAGACATAGTGTATTTCTGTGAGCTTTCTTCACGTCTGTGTAGAATAAATATCAAGTTACTACTTGTTCATTTTTTTTTCCCTTGGGCAGCATTCTGTACCTATTAAATCCTAAGTATGAAAGAAAATCAGGCTTGCCTGTTACCACTATAAACTTACACCCAATGGTTTTTAAATAACATGTGGGTAATCTCCCTCTGTAAACATAGAGAGTTGGAGTTGCTCATAATTAAAGCTGCAAGCATCACAATACAAGCTGACTCTTTTCTTACATTTGTATGCCTCATTCTCTCACAAAATGCAATGGAAATACACCGAACCATAGAGAACTTTCTTTATTTACAATATTGTTTAAATGTTATGCAATTTTAGTATAGCCACAGCTTCATATCTTATTTCACCCTTTGAAGGTCAGCTGTGTATGAGTAGGGCTTTTAGATGGGACTTAGCACATGAGATTGTAGGATCTGTTCCTGATCATTAAAAGGATGAGACAATTCTTTGTAATAACCTGGCTTATCTTACTGTAACTCCCAACTTCTATTACTTCTTCACAGGTTTCTAAGCCTGAGGTATTTGACTATAACCACCTTACAGAGTTCCACTGTGGGCAAACTCCTGATGTATGCTGGCCTTGGAAGTACTAAGGCACAGAACCAGCGTGGAGGTTGTACGTCCATGAGGGGGCACATAAATTACCAGTGCACTCTTGAAGGAAATCTCCCCATCCTTCCAAAACACTGAGCAGTGGCCTAGAGACAAAAATAGCCTTGTTCCTTCTAGATATCACTAAGCTAGAGGATCTGTTTCAGGAATGCCTCTTGTGGGACCTGAGCAGTCATGGGCATCCAAACCACAGGAACAAGCCACACCTAGCCGAAATTCAAACACATGACACATGTGTTGAGTTCTCAGCGTTTGGTGGTTCACCCTACAAACTGACTTCTGTTGAGTGGCAGTGCTTCCTAAGGTAGACATAACCTGAGACATACCTACATACAGAGCTGGCACTAGACAGAATTCACCAGCTCCAGCCCTTATTTCAGTATTAGGAAGTCACAGTGTGTTCAAGTCATTAGTTCTTGAGTCTTGCTGCAGACCTAAGACAGAAGATAACTTTGGCTGCCTCACCAAACTTAGGAAATCCCACACAAGAAGGAACACTCTTTCTGTAGTGTGACCATGTCCTGTGGCTATCGGCTGAAAAGGAAGATGTCGCTCATAGTCTCCCTTCTCAGTACTAGCTGCACAGTAACAACCAGAAATGAGAGAAATTCCTCATGCTCCACTGAAGCTGAGGAAGTGAACTTAGGACACCGGACAGGACAACCTGGTGCATAACTTCTCAAAAGTATAAACAAAGCTAAACCACAGGAGTTTTGTAGACACGGCTATTTCAGTCAGTTTTGTGTAACATGGTAGGAGGTAACATGCAAGCAGGTGAGAGGAGGAGTTTATATAAAATGACCAGAATTCTTCAGAGTCCTCTCCATGAGGCAGTGTGCCCTCAGCTATTTTTTGTAATTAGGCTGCTCTGGGAAGAAGGGAAAGTTCTCTTGTCCTTGCAGTATCTGGACTATGGTGCAGTATTCCCTGCCCACTCCAACTTCCTTTAGCTGCACAGATCTACCATATTGTGATTTTCTTAGTCCATTGTGTCTGTGCTGGAATCTCTGTGAAAAGAAGGTGTTGAAAATCAAGAGTCTCCTAGGTCTAACACTGGTTTATAAGGTACCTTTGGAAAAGTCGCCTAGGTGATTTTTTCCAAACTTAAAGTTGCGAATTTAAATTTCACGTTTAAGCATCCAAATTAGTGGTCTGATTTTAATGTGTGCTGACACTCACATTTTCAATTGACTTCAAAGGGAGTTGTGAGTTCTCAGAAGTCTAAACCTATGAGAATCAAGCCAGTTAGAGAGTCAAACTTGAAAGGTTTCTTCCATACCATTATTGTTATTTGCATTACTTTAGTAGGCTTGACACCCCAGTTATAGGACTAAAGTACTAGACACTATATTTTATATCTTTCTTTTTTTTTCTCATTTTGCTGTATGTAAAACTTGACACACAAGGATGTTGTGATTATTGTTTTGTTAATATTTGTATATAGCTTTGAAAAATAAATGCTCTCCAAACACAGATTATAATTATTCATGGATGAAAATGGTATACCTATTATTCATTCCTTTTTGAAACAAGTTCCAAGGATTTTGAGCCTGTCCTTAAGAAATAGACCTGATACTGCATGCAGAATACATAAAATAAAATAGAGGGGCCAAATTAATCATTTGTTGTTAACATATCTGCTATACCTGTAGTAGTTTGAACAGTAAACAGAAATTAAATAGTCTCTTACTGTGTTCAATTTGAACAGAAATCCACACCATTTAACAACTCCTACATAATCCTCAAAGAAATTAAGTAGGATGATGAACCACAAAGCTTCCCTTAGAAACTTTTGTCTTATCCATACCTCTTTATTTTAGTTAAGCTGATCCCTTACTAGAAAATAGTAGACTCTTTGTAGCTGGGACCTATGCAAAGCTTTCTTTTTTTTCCCTATGGATTCAATAACTAAGCTGCTTGGAAAACCTTTGATTTTGACAAAATGTTTTGCTTAAAAAGAAAGTTTTCACTCACAAACAATTAAGAAATTTTCCAAATTTTCAGTTTATAACTTTAAAATATTAAGTGTTCTTTGAATCAGCTTCCAACCTCTGAAAAGCTAATGAGTTCAGTAGCAGTGTTCCCATTGACTTCAGTGACAGAGCACAGCCACTGTGTGTGAACAAATACAACCTTGATCTGAGGTTTTGTAAGACTAAATGCAACATGTATAATCCACCAGATCCCTAGGTTTAGATCCAAACAGAGTGCAAGCATTTCTCAAGAAAAAGAAAACAGGGTTTTTATACCTGAGTTTTTACTGTTTGTTGGTGGCATGGCCCATGGCTATGACAGCTCAACACAGGCACTTTCCAGTGCTGTCAGATCAGGAGTGCAGTATTAATATATGCAAAAGTGCACATTGGTGATTTCTATTTAAATAAGACAGGTGGTTTAAAATCAGACCCCAACTGATTAATAAGTTTGTTCATGCAGACCCTCATTCAGGCATCAGGAATAAGTGCTCTGTCTGCTTGATAAATATCCAGGCTAAACACAAATGTTGTTATTTGTCAAATAGTAACTGTTTTAATGGGCAATTCTTCATGATCTTTAACAGCTATAAATTGATCTCCAGAACTCAGATGTCACAGCATAGTCCCTGTATTTCTTAAAGAATCCCCTTAAAGAATCCAACTTTAAGGAAAGTATAGTACTGAAGAAGGAAATGCTTTAATTTACTCCAGGGACAGAGTATATTAGGCATAGTAATGAGGATTTTAGAAACAAGCAGAAAGTAAAGGATATTATTTTTCTACAAAGCAGATAATATAGTAATCAATCTAGACAGTCGTTGTATATCTTCCAATACTTAGGATTTTAATAAAAGTAATCATCAGGAATTCTATTTAGACTTTCAGACCTTTACATCTTGAACCATTAAAAACAATGATACATGATTTTAATCTGTATGGTGTAAACTGATTGATTTTTTGCTTGTAAACTGCACACTCTTCAGATAGATCAATTTTCACATTTACCATATCTAATTATTTTCTGTTTCCTTCTGGCTTTAAAAGGCATAGATCATTTGGGGTCCCCTTCCTTTAACTGACAGTTTCATGACAGCTAATACAAATAATAAAATAAAGCCCAAAGAAGAAATAAGTTGTATTTAATAAAAGGTTTAGCACAAGTGTTTATGTCCTGTGAGTACAAAAAGCTGTGCATGTTTCCTTTATCTTGTAGTATCAGGTAGCAGCATTAACAGTATTTTCTGTACTTCATACATAAAGTTCCATGTGATTACAAACCTGAGCCTGGGTAGTTGAATGAACTTAGCCAAAAAATGAAAAGAAAGACAAATGCTCCTGAAAAAGGACCCAGACCCATATCTTCTGTGAGATCTGGGAAAGTCACTCTTCTGGAAGCTGCATAGAGAGACAAATGTGATAACAAAGGCTCACGATTCTAGCAGGTTCCCCTAGAATAGTACTTCAGAAATGTGAGGTGTGAAAGAAAGGCAATCTGTGCCAGATACTGATTAAATTTCAGTCATCTATCCAAAGCAGTCCCTAGTTGCTTGTAAAATGCTCCATGTAATTACAGCAACTGCAGCATTTAAAGCAATTTGCACATTAGCCTTTAACTTGGGTTTCTCTTTGTGGGTGCATTTCTCCTTTGGAATCAATATCCTTAAAATTTATGTAAATAAGTTATATGAATTTGTAGCCATACAGACTTTAAAAATTCCATCTCTAGTATTTTCCTCACAGATGCCTCTCGGCTTTTGAAAAAGCTTAACTGTAATAAAATATCATACCCTGGATGTTTAGCTAACATTGTTCGGTGACCCCAGCTGTAAGTCACAACCATATTTAAAACTGTTAAAGAGTTAGGAATTGATGTAAAATCAAACCAGGATATATTAAAATGCTGCCAGGATAAAATAATATTAAGGGCTAAACTTTGTCCTTTGCTAGTTACACAGGTGCAAATATCAAACTTCAAAAATCCTTTCAAAACTTTGTGCATCCTAATCTTCCAAATCTTCTCCTAGTCTTTGGGTATGGAAGACTTTGCTAATGCAGGAGCCACTTATATAGTTACAGGATGAACACTGGTCAAGTAAAAGAGGTCTGGCTCATAGCTGTGGTATTCCAATTTTAAACTAATGTGTGAATTTTGGAAGGAAACTAAACTGGCCATTTCATTAAAATTCTACCAGCTAAAAACAGAAGAAATGCAAGGAGTGAATCAAACTCCTCACAGTCAGTAAAACTGCTCCCACCAGAGCTGCACAGTGCAGCTGCAGGTAGCTTTACACTTTTGTTATTGTTGTTTTATTCTGTTTGTTCAAGGTGCCTTTTGTATCTGCCAAGCACAGAAAAACTCCTCAGTTATTCTGCACCTCTTTGTTACCAAGGCTATTATCCTAACTGGGGCTAATAATATGGAGCACATTTATGTTTGTGTAGGAAAACTAGGGTCACTAGAGATAATCCAAAAAGTTGTTCCACAAGGGATTATCTAGGATGCTGTTTTCCAAAACTGTCACATATCAGAAAAAGGGCAAAGCACTTGTAACTCTTGTGATTGATCCTCTGTCAAGTCCTGATTGCTGTCACCAGCAGGTTACATTCCTTCAGCAAAGCAGTAGATGCTGCTGAATTTTAAGCTAAACCAGTTAGGCTTCCAGTGTCATATTCCTTTTCTTATCTCTTCCCATACTTCATTGTCTCACATTGGAAGAGATAAATTTGTAACTGAAAAAAGAAGATGACATGGTAAACCTTACAATATCTTAAAATTAGTGCTCCCCTCCCAATAACTTATTCGGGCCTGAGCAGTCTTCATAATTTGGCTTATAGGCCCTGAAATGCCACAACTAAAGCATTTAATTTGCTTAAACTGAGAGGGTACAGAATGATTCATCTGATAAATTTAAATACAGGCTTTAGTGTCCTATTAGACAAAAACATAGGTTTAAGACTCTTGTGAAATAACAGATGTTTTTCAACCTGATGTTGAAATTAAATGCTTGGATATGGCTCTGTCCAAAGACTCTGAAGCCACTCTTGTACCATCAAACATCATTGTTTTGTAAGGTTGTGGTCAAGGATGTAAAGTATTCATCTCTGTCATACAGTGCTCTGTATTCATCTATCTAGTGCACTTCCCATGTTTTTCTTATTCCCTGTTGTCTTTCACTCTTTGAAAGTGTTCAGTGGATAGATCCATAGTTCTCAGATATTCCATGCATTTTTTTAAAAGAATGTCAGAGATTTTATTGATTTTTCCAGTGCACCCTGGCATTTGCAATTTATTTGCATTAATTTATTGTAATTAACACCTAGTTTTTTTCAAAGGCATTTTCTTTCAAATGTATCTTTTAGTAAATCAGGTAGATATCCACCTGCTTTCCTATACACATATTAAGGTGCAAGTAAGGTTTTAAACATTCACTTTTTTGTTTTTTAAGTTTTCATTATCAACTCTTGTTCAAAATGGTTGTCAGTTAACTATTGACTTTTCTAGAAGGTTGTCCACCAAGTGCCAGTCTTTACAAAACCACCTCAGTGGGCTAGACTTTAGCTTGCTTTGCATAAAAGGTAATGGTCTGTTTGCTTTGATGTAGACTTCATGGGAAAGCATTCCTGAGCAAGCAAAGGAAAGTGGCTTTTTCCCCAGTGGGCTGTCACCTTACTCCACCAGAAGCTGCCATCCTCCAGGCTCTGTTTGTGGTGGAGTTTGTGCACACATTCCTTTGCATTACAGACAAAACGAACTGGGGAAGCTTTAATGGACTGCTGAAGGTGAGTACGAGCTAACCCAGCTCATTCTGTCTGAAATGGATTGAAAAGCACTCACATGACCTCCTTCCTCTCTCAGAGCCCTGGGGTAGTTGCTTCCCATGATGGAAAACAGCACCGACCAATTCAGTGAGGTCTTGAAGAAGACTTTTGTCTGTGTCCTGAAAAGCAGGTACATAAGTCACATTACCTTTTCTCCAGCTTTTAGAGAAAGACTTATATCAACTGTAAATGAGGAGTTGACTTTTAGGGGAAGCTAAGCAACCAGCAATGAATTACAAGTAGGCAACACAGCTTTTTTCGAAGCTATGGCCATAGCCTCTATTGGTCATTTCAATTACTGAATGTCTAGGGGCAAAATGTCCAGGCCAAATTTAGCAAAGTCTGTAACAGCAGTAGTAAAATGCTGTCTCTGGAAAATTCTCTCTTCTCTAGATGGTGGTTCATTTTTAAAAATTACTGTCTAGGTGACTGAGTCTTCTATTCTCTTTAGCAAAGAAACTCCTGGAGGTGAAAGGCTCTTTTAAATAGCTCTATTCTGACTCCCAGTTTTTAAACCATCTTCCTCCTTATAAATAACATGCAAAAAGCTTAATAACCTAAAACGTCCACATAAATATTCCAAAATATTCTCATGTTCTCCATACACATGAATGTAGCTGATGTCTCCATTATTTAATACATTAGTAAGGCAACTGATTCATCTCTGCTACTCTTTTGCCCTCTAATATAATGTTTGAATAAGGAATCGTTAAAGTTCTCATTAGGTTTGTTGTGGGGTTTCATAATGAATTCCTTTTCACAAGCTGGAGAGTCTTTTGATTTTTGCTTGCATATTCATAGAAGAACTATGTCATAAACAAAGTCTAAATCTGGCACAACTCTCTTGCTAAGCCATGCTAAGACTGCGTTGTATCTTTCTACACTTTACCTCATAAAGAAAACAATGTCAATGCCAAGTATGGAAGGTGAAGAAGATTGCTATTTAAAGAATAATTTTCTGGCACATGAAGCACCATTGGAGGCACATAATAAACAAAAAGGAAGTGCATTGCTTTTCTTCCACAGGTCAAAATTCTGCCTTGGTCTATCCCAACAAAAAGGACAATACACTTCTGTGCAAGATTGTTCAATAAAATCCAGCTGCTCAGTAGAAATGAATCTCTTGCCATATTTACATACGTAGAGATAAGTAAAAAATACTCACATTTCAGAGTTCTTTTTTAACCTACATTCTCCCTCTAACACAAATGCTCACATGAATCAATGGGATTTACCCTGTCAACATAAAAAGAAAAGCATATATTGATAGATAATCTGCATGAATACACTGGTCAAGCAGTGAATTCAACTTAACTGATATGTTTCATTCAATGGCAAGTATATTTGCTTAGGGCAGCAAAAAAATTCTGTATCTCCTAATGATGTGGAACTGAATTCTTTATCTATCCCGCTGCTAGCTTGCTTTTAAGGCAGAACTAGACATATCTATGACAACTAAATAGGTATTTTGTAAATTGTACTTAGCTACCTTTAAGGAGAGGTCCAAACCACATATTGTATAAGCATTGCCAGAAATTTTATCGAGCTTGGCTGGAAAAACAACTTAATGCTACATTCTTCTTGCCAATCAGCACATGAGAATTTTTGTTTTTTCACCTACTCTCAGCTAATAGGCCAGTATTACAGGCAGAATTCTGACTCAGAGTTACTGTTCTCTTTTAGGGCCTTTTTAGGGTACTTACAGAAATGTCAACAATAATACATAAAATCACTGTCATGTGAAATAATTGATTAGCTGATCAGTTTCCTATTCTATTTCTTTAATACATTTTCCCCAAGAATAATGATTATATTTATAGAAATATAATAATTTTCCATGCTAAAGCAAAATGGTATTTGACATTAACAAAAGGTCAGGTGTCATACTGTAAACCACAATGAGTATTGCTTTTAAAGATTATTGAATTAAGAGGTACATGTATTTGACAAAGTATAGAATTCCAATAACTGCCATAGTAGCAGTGCCCTTTTACATGCCATGGATTTATTGACATTTCCTAACTGTAAAAATGCAAAGTAGTTGCACGTAATAGGCACTATCAATTTCAAAAATAAAAATGTCTCCTTGAGGAGCATGTCTATTTTCTTTCTGATTTTGCATGCACACATTTGAACACTCAAATATCTGTGTATCCCACTGTGATTGTGGTTCATAGGGACAAATATATGTTCACTTTTTGAAGGCACTTTTGCATTGTGCATCCTCAAGCAATAATAAACCATATCTTTTCTTTTTCTTGAAACAATAGTGTCACTGCTCTGTAAACGTGACCCGAGACTTTTCAGGGGAGTTAGTTAAAATGAGTGTGAGGACAGCATCAGAGCCTCTCCGTGGCATTTGCCCACACCACAGATCTGTCACAGTTTGGTGTGACTGACGGGCCTTAACTGAAGTCCCAGGTCTTTTAAGGGTCAGAATCACTGTTGGAATCATGCCAAAGGCTGTCTAGAGGAAACACCAGTGCTTCAAGAACTGCCAGTGTGTTTCAAGCTGTGAGGGCAAATTAGCTAAAAAGGATTTTTAACATTGATAGGTTTGAATAATAATACTTTGCAAATGTAGCACCTTTTATGTGTTCTTGCAGTTAATAATAATAGAAAAAACATAGAGAAGGAGACTTCTATTCCACAAAGCTGTGCCACGTTACTATAACACTCCTACAAGGATAAACTGTTTAATAACAAAACGAGCTCAGTTTCACTGTAAAAGGATATTATACATTTCAATTCATCTGTATTTTCAAACAATTTTTCTGGTAATATCAAATGAGTTTCTTATAACAGGAGGTATTAAGGTTTTTGTTGTTTGTTGATGCTGTGGTGTTTCTTTTAAATTTGCAATAGATCTTTCGATACTTAGCAACAGAGCCAAAATTCCCAGATTCATCAGTTCCATGTTCAATGATTAGGAGAGAGAGATTTCAACTTAAAAATCTGCCTTTTCAATAGTTTCCTATATGTAGAATGCAGATTCAGTGTAAGGTGGTTATCTAACAGCTTTTCATTAGCTGTCATCCACTTGTCATCAGCAAATGTGTCATTCAGGGTACCCTTAACTCTTCCTTTGTTCATTCTTTCTGGACCCTTTAAACTTCTGGTCTCTCTCATTTCCTCTAGTACCTACAGGGCTGTTCTCTGGTCTTTTTCCTTCAAACTCACATCAGCTGTTATACCCAGGAAATGGAGTTTTGGTTATAAAGGAGCAGTTAAAATTGAAAAAAAAAACCCAAACTGTAATGCTTTAATGTAAAATAAGTTGAAAAAATCCCCAAACAATCAAATAAAACCAAACAAAACCAAAAGACAAAACCTGGTTGCATTGTAGCATCTAATAGGTTGATTATGTTCAGTTCCCCAGGTTTTGATGTAAGAATTGCCATGGTGGATAGACTGAAGGCTTTCTTGCACTGAACAGCAGCACAAAGATTGTCACATACAATTCAATGTCAGAACTCACTTTTGAAACATGGGTGCCTTGACAATACTGCCAAATCTTGGATTTGGTCTATTAAATCAGCACTTAGGCAAATAAAACAGTCATTTGAGTCATAATTTCAACATACTAATGAGATATTCAGATGTCAGCAATTGAAAAATACACACTGGCCTTTTGAATTTAAGCCAAAATTAGCTTTGAGTTAAATTAGGAAGGTTTAAGACTTTATAGAAGGATCAAAATAATTTCTGAATTTATCTTAATTTTTCTGGGAGAGAGACAGATGGGATTACAGTTCTTTATGAAGTCTTCACTAGTTTTTGATACAAAACTTTTCTTTGTCATTTTATTATTAATTGGTTGCATTTCGGTTCATATGCAGGTCAAAAAGCATCCTTATTCAGACATCCTCACTTTCATTCTGTACAGTTCTCACCATGACACTGTTCCTGTACAAGTGCCTACATAACTTCTGCTGACAAAAAACTGTATCCCTTTTTTCACCCTATTTCTCTCTCTCCATCATCAAAACCAAGGTTAGCTGAGTCTAAAGGGATCTGTGTTAAATATAAGTTTTGGCAGACACCCAGACCGGCTTTTTTTCATCTAATTAGTTTTGTTCATATAGATGTCAAGCCTTTCATTTTTATTGTTTTCTTTCTTTTCTTTACATATTCAGCAGTTTCCTAAAAAATGTTAAGACAACGAAAATATTGCAGACAATATTTATCCTAGAGATGAAAAGTCTCTCTTATGCTTTACTTTTCTTAGAAAATTAACTAGAAAATGTATCTTTAATTATGATTGTGACTTTCAAGAGCTAAACCAAAGTATGAGCTACTCAATGTCATTCTTTTTATTAATTTTTTAGCAGTATTAGTATGCTGTCTACGAGCATACTATTTGTTCTTATGTGAAGCGCACTCTGCTGAAATCCTTCTAAACAGGTTGGAAAAATCCTGTGCTGTGTTTAAGTCCAAGATAGTACAAATAGTATAAAACAAAAGACAATGAGACAAATTTCAACAACACAGTAAGTAGCATTCCTTGCAAACCACAAGCCTTACCATTCACAGGTGCAACAGAGCAAACAGGTTTTAAGGGGGAATTTGAAGTGGAAAAATGATGTGTTATTTAACAGACAAATTAGCTCAGATATTATTGTGAATGCTCTCTGCCTATTCTGATAATGTAATCTATTTCAGCTTATTTGCTAGCTCCTTGAAATTGCTAGGTATCCATTTACTGGATTAATTAATTAAACACATTTAAATTATGCATTAGTCATGGCTTTAGAAAATTAGAGTAAATAACATAGGCTTTATTAATTTTTTCCCCTTTCTTATAATTTTCCTATCCCCAGTCTCTAATTTTCATCAATTTCACTTTCTCTTTTTCCCCATTCCTTTTAAGTTTTTTTTAATTTTTTAATAGTGCTAGCTGTTTCACCACTGGCTGAGACAGGAGCAGGTGTCTTTTCTCCAAAGTGACACCAGAGTTGATCTATGGAACAACTGAGATCAGAGCTGTCCCTAGGGATGGAGCGCACCCACTTCTTCCCATGACGAGTCGTCAGGGCTGGAGGCTTAAGAAATTAAAGGGATTTTTTTTGTTTGTTTGTTTTAAGCAAAATATTTTCCACCACTTTTATATTTTCAGAACATTGTTCTGGCCTTGTACAGGAGACAGGGAAATGTAAATGTCAAACATTCACTTCTGTTTAAATGTGCTTATTATACCACAACGTGTTGAGATTTTGTTCCCTACCGGCCGGTTCTTTTCACTGTCGTACCCTGTAAGCACTTTCCTTGCACCTGCCTGAGGAGACTAATCCTCTATTAAAACATGTTCAAACTGAGCAAAGGCAGAAATAGCAGCCATTTCACTCAAACAAAATGAATAAAGACCTTGTAAAAATAAATAAATCAGGATAGCTTTAGAGAAGACATTTGGCTGTTTGGTCTGTAGCTGAAGCCCTGTTACCTCACTATATTCCATCTGGAGAGCAGGCTTTGCCCTTAGGACATGGACGTGTTTTGAAAACAGTGCTGAGAAAACTCCCCCCCCATGTAGGTTCTCAGCTGCTTATGTGCATCAGCACCATACAGACCTCATCATTCCAGGGGTGCAATCTTCTTGCACTAGTGCACTCCTCAACTACTGGCCATGCTCTCATTTTCTTCTCCAGCATCATGGCTATTTACTTAGATGGAACAGCAATAATATGGATAATGTGTATTTCTCTCCCAGCTTTGGTTCAGAGTTAGGCTCAACAGGGAGCTGCAGGAACATTGCAGAGCAGCGTGATGTCGCTGACTGGTTCACTGAAGAGACAAACTGCCTCCACAGATAACAAAGAACTACAGTCTAACTGGGCTAAGGATGAGGGAAAATCTGTTCTGACATGGTAAATCAGCAGGCTAAATCGGTGGGCCCAAACTGCACTATGCGAGAACAGAAGTCCTGCTGGACAGCCCCCATCAGTGTAACGTATAGGGCTGATCACATTCGCAGTGCTCAGGAAATAACTACATTTAAAAAAAAAAACCTAAGAACACAAGAACAACAACAACAGATACCCCTTACCACCCAAAAGGTCACTGCAACTGCTGCTCATAAAGCCATATAGTTAATTTATGGTACAAGGTCACATTTTTTTACAGCCAAACCCATCTCTGCTGATAAAACTGGTATAGAGATCAAGGATAAACAGTGAATTGTTCAATTTGCAGGCAGTCAAATTATACAAACAAATGTGTTCATGCTAGTTGCAATGAAGTTTCAACTCCTTTCAAGTTCTAGGCATTTTGTATCTTTCTAAGTTGGGTCTATGAATGCATTAGGTTGACATATGATGACAGTAAATGATTTATAACCAAAAAGTCACTTGAAAATGTACTACTGACCATGTTCTCTCCGATTTGTGCAACTTTTGTTCTCATTTGTTTCATAACATTACCTTTTGTAACTTGGCTTTTGCTGTGTCTTTCCTAAGAAGTTAAAAATTCCTCTGTCTTACGAACAAAACCCCTCACCGAAGCTTTCCCTACTAGGAAGGGAAAAAAGGTTGCTGCTGAGAGACATGCCATACAACCTTACATCTAGACAAAAGAGAGCTGGGTTGATCCTGGTTATTTTTCTGGAGGCCCAGGCATATCTAGATACTTCTCAGAGGAAGTTGGATGGAAGAATAATTTAGAGTAATATGCAGCAAAATCAGGCGTAAGTAAATCTGCAGACAACTCCCTTTACCTTTCAAATTCTCAAATGGTACATTATTTTATTTTGGTCCCAAGTATTTTGATATATATGATGTGGTATCTGCTGAAAAGATTCCTTTCCTAATGCCAGCAAAACACAATTAATGATAGCATGTTTCTGAATTAAGATTACATGGAGCACATCAGTAACTGATTGTGATTTTGATTACGGATTCCCACAAATGATTAAAAATAGTAAGAACACCCTTCCAGTACTTCACAAGTTTCACATAGACAAAAAATTGTACACCACCAGCCATTCACATCCTGGAGCAGAAGCCTATTAGTATGGCAGAACATCAGGTTTCCGCCCTTCCTATTACCATGTGTTTGGGCAACTCACCTAGTTTCTGATCAGCTCAAAAGTCATACTCTAGAAAGAGTAAAGACAAAAAAGTAGAGAAGTTCAACTGTTAAATCGTGAGTCCTGCTGAGGTACAGCTTATGGGCCCGTTTGTGTTGATGGTTGCTCTTCAAGACAAATTCTATCCTCTGGAGACACTCTGAGATTTCCAGCCCATGCAATAGTATAATTCAACCTATGAAGCAACATGCCACTAGTAGGAGAAAACACTACATATGTGGAACAGCGGACGTTTATAAGACCTTGGGGAAAATTACACTGCTGAATTATTATTGGAAGTTTTGGGTTTGTTTGTGGGGGTTTTTTTGTTTGTTTGGGGTTTTTTTTGTTTGTTTGTTTTTGCGGGGGGGAGGGTGTTGACAAAATTAAAGATTTCTTTGAAATGTCACACTATACAAAAGCAATGGAATCGCTAAATATTTTAACTTCCAGATTACACCACGGATATCTGGGTACACCAGTTAAAACAGTGTAATGATTTACTTTTTCTTAAAATTTTAGTAATAACTTTCTGCATTATATATAATTTCTAAATTATCAGCAATGATTTTTAAATATGACTCTTTAAATACAATATTATTATTCCTAAAACTGCAAGATCCATTGAATCTGAACACAATAAGCCATAGCCATAGTAATTTGAAATGAAACTCCAATGATTTTGGTAGACCTAGCCCTGATGTGATTAAACACGATATTTTATTGTTCTAGTCATCTTATGCAGCAGCTTTCTTTCACTTATAAAGCAATATGGTTTAATATATTCTTCTTGTCCTCACTACTGTTTTTGAATTACTTTAATAACAGTTGTAAATAAGCAAAGCTCATATGATTGTCCTATTACCTACTTATTAGCTTCAGATCCCAAGACGGATTTTACAGCATATAGGGAGATACAGATTTCAGGGGACCTGTATCTGATATAAATATGTGGCTCATGCTAACATTAATGAGAAACTTAGATAGCATTTCTCATTTAAACATCTTAAAATAAACTAAAGACATTTTTACTTTACTCAAAAAAAGACATGGGGCAGAAGTATGCATTCTCATGCCTGGTCATTGAAGGAATATGTAGGTTATGAGATACATGGTGAGAAAAGTCACAGATTCTTTTCAATCCATTCCGTTTTGAAGGTCTGAAAATCACAAATGTCCTACTGTAGCCAATTTGAGAGACTACAGGGATACAAAAGCATTGTGCTGATACTGTCTTCAGGGATAAATGCAAAGCTCATTCTCAGCCAGGTGATCTGTTCATCTAATGCAGTCTTTTGTTCTACACTGTAAATGTACAGCCTTTCTCAGCCTCCCTCCTCCAGCCCAGATTTCCCCTTTATGCTCCCCTGAAATCCTGGTCTTTGACTCAGATCTCTCAAAGTCTGTTTGGCTGAGGAATATCCTCACTTCCTGCTGTTCAATACCCTGAGCAGGGCCCTAATTTGCTGCCTGAGTTAACTTCATCCAGGCCATTGGGCACTTGTAAATCCCATCACAGGGACTTCATGATATTCTTAGTTCTATTTTATTCTGAAAACGCCAGTGCCCAAGGTTATCATAATATGGGAGTTTCATTTCTCTGTGAAAACACAAGCCCCAAAAGCTGAAAACATGAGAAATAAATAATAATCCAAATTATGGTTGTTGAAGGGGTTTTAATCTCATTATTTCTGAGACAAGCCCTTGATTTTGCTAGAAGCATAAATCATGATTGCTAAACACTTAGCTATTCTGTACCACTCTGCTAGGAAAAATATTATTCCAAGAAAATGAATTTTATAATATTTCATCTTAACCCATTATTCCTTGCATTTCAAAGAAAAATGTCAGTGCTCCTCATGTTATTACCATTTTCTGTTTGGTCTAATACCCTAACTGTGGTACTGTTGAGGCCAACTCGTAAATTGAAGTGCAACTCATAAACTTTGCCTATCAAATGACATGTAATGCTTTATAATGCCTAAAAGCTGTTATGGAGGTTTAACTGACAAATCTAAGGATAGCACTCATCTCTAAGAAAACACACAGAATGACAAGAATGTTTAAAATTATCTCATAACAAATGCCAAAAAAGGAGTGGAGGAGGGGTAAATTTTTCCTTTAACTGAATTTCTTCGGTCTAATCCATACCTTAGTGTTTGCTAGTTTCATAAAAATGCTTAAGAAATTAGAATAGATTTCGAAATGAAGATCCAGTCAAGCTTCTCTGGAGTAATACTCAGACATAGTAAACAATTACATTACATAAACCAACCGTCTGAACAAAAATGATAATTAAAGTAATGCATCAGTGTGCTTCATTGATTTATGAATTTGTTTAATGATTCCTGTTAGAGCAGAAGAAGCCATTATGCATTCACTGATTTTAAGAGACAGTATATAGTTGTGTGACCTTTCACTAAAGAAGAAAAGTAATATTCCTGAGCAATCAAAAAAAATTGTAAAAGAAGTGTTGTTATGAAAAACTTCTTACAACAATTTGAAAATAACATCCCAAGCCCATTAATTTTCTTCATGCACAAATCTGTTCCCATTTTTCTCACTACTATTCAGAAAAGAGTAGAGGAATTTGTCTAGCCCATGCTTGCATGTTGGATCCTGTCTGAAACAAATAAAACGAAAGAATCCAAGGCTAAATTTATCTGCCTTTGATTCAGACTCAACCCAACCAAGTACCCCCGGTTCCTGGCTCAAAGATAGCGGCCCACACTCCCCACTCAATTACTGTTATTCACTGGTGCTTGGTGCACCCATCCGAAGTCAGAGCTCCGCTGTGTGAATTGGGGTTAACACAGACACTGAAATACATACACTGAATATCTCTGACCCAAAGCACTTATGATCCAGACAGACAGTTGGGGAAAACCTTAGCATACAAATGAAAGCATACAAATAATATCCTCCTGCTGAAATCCAGGGAGATTTTACTCTGTTTTGAGCTAATTCTCAGTGATACTGAAAATCTCACCCACGAAGACCAAGCAAATGTGTTATCTTGCTGCTATGGAGATAGGGAGTTTAAGCAAAAAAAGATGAAGTATATCATCCAGGTCTGTGCAGGAATTTTGTGGTAAAATTCAGTCTTAAAAACAGGATCATAGATTTTTCCACCAGGTCAGCTTCTGTCCTGTCCACAGAGGTTTTGTGAAGAGAGTCTTCTACCACCCCTAATGTGCATCCATTAGTGCTGGTGAAATCCACACCAGGTACTAAAAGTAAATGGTATTGAATGCCTTCAAACCTTGACACAGCAGGAGGCATCCTGAAAGTAAGGAAGGAGGAGTCTTTTAAATTAGCTGTTGTAAAACAAATGGAAGGGTCCAGAGGGTGCATTTAACATTTATCTGTGTATTTCCTTGCTTTTGTTGTTTTCTGTCATTGTCCTATCATTCCATTCCCCTTGATTTTTGTGTAAACTTCCTTGTTTGTTTGCTTTTCTGATAACTTGTAGAGTAAACTTCTCCTTCTCAAGACAAAATGCAGCTGGGAGAATAAGGTGGGGGAAGGTTTTCTGGCTGAAATACTTTCAACATGGCATCAGCATAGCTGATGACTTTGAGCACTGTGAAACGTTTGTCTTGCTTTCTTTTCTTGCTTTTCATAGTCCTTTTCAATCTCCCAAGCAGCTGATGGAAAGAGAGAGAATCCCCTAAAACACTAAACACATTTTGTTATTTACTGTTAAATCTCTATTTTCACACACAGAAGAGATTGCACATGTCAATATATCTTTTTAATTGTATGTGGAACTTGTCACATCAGGTTGTAAGTCCCTTGAAGTCCCAGAGCCCATTTTGAACTGGGTTGACACTTCAAAGACAAAAGGGAACAAGTATGGAAAGCTCTTTGAATCACAAAGAACGAAATGAAAACACTCCATCAGACTTCAATCCTGAATTATGCTTTTTCCCTGTGTATTTTGTCTGTCAAAATCCATAAATGACCTTCAGAATGGCAACATGATGATCTAGAGACCAACTCTTTATCTCTTCTTATCATTTTAGCAGCTCAGCTCATTCAGGCAGTTTGCCTTTTTTGAAGGAATACAGGAGTGGATGAGAAACTCTGAATTTGCAGAGGGACCTAAACTTGGACATTGTCCTAGTGATACTTTTTGTCATCAGCTGAGACGGCCATTCACATTCAGTAGGTGAGAAAGAGAAGGGTTTACAGATAAAAGCATGGGATGGTCCTACTATAATTGTTTGGAATCTTCTCATTTTGTGTTGTAATAGATAGTATTTTTACTCTAACAGAGGCCCATAGCTTCACAATTCTTGAAAGAAAATAAGGAGGTAAGAAAAGGGATATTTTGATTTATATTCTTTCAGGCCTGAATACATGATGACCATTTCAACTCTTTACAATACTAATAATAAGAAAGTCCTGTGATACCATAAACTGCTGAAGTATTTCAAAGATATGTAATAGAGCAAGAAGAAAGTACAACAATAGGAAGAGGAACTGGGAGAGGAAAAAGGTGAGAAGAGCTCCTTTTGCTTCACGAGCATTCAGCCTCCCCTGCAGGACCACAGCGGCTGGGGAAAGCCAGCACTCTCCCCCCTGCTCCACAAAATTACCTGCAGAGACAAAAGAGCCAGCTGGCTCCCCAGCCCTTTGGTTACCGACTCACTGTGAAAGTCAAGAGTTAAAGCAACAGAAGAGTCTTTTTGTTCTCACCTCAGAAACAGTGCAGGAGCTAATGCCCACTGCACTCCTTAAACGCTAAGTCCAGAAGTACTTTGTTTTGTGTCTCTCTTTGTACTACACACATTTAAAGCCAGGATGGATATTCTTTCAGGATTCAAAATATTTGGATGTAAACTCTTGCTGTAGCCGCTACGAGTTGTCACATAGCTCATTGTCTGTCTTTAGGACATACTAAGGTAATGTGGATTTTACCTGACTCCTACACACGCTTATCTTTATTCAACGTAGGGAGGCTCACTGATGTTAGGAGGGTTTTTTACTATGGATTTACTGTGTATCAGATTAAGTACTTTCATAATTCCTTGATGGATCACTGAGCAAGCGGCACCAGCTTTAAAGTTTATCACCATCACTGGCAGTAACTGGCAAACCCTTAGCAGTGCTGGTAGAGACCACAGACAGAGAGCCTGTCTTAAATCTAGCAGTGAAAAATTTGATTGAGATTCCACTTTAAAGAGCAGTTTGTAAGCAGAGTTTTGAGTGAAAGCAAAGTATCAGTGTGAGTCTGAAACTTATTCAAGCTGTCAATCTCGATGCCTTGTGTCTGTTAGCATGCCCAGCTTGGGTGTTATTGTTTGTTTGCATGTTAACCAAAATGTAGGTCTACATTTTTCTAGCACACACAGACTTCTGCTGATTGACTTCCATGAATCAGATGTAATAGAGTGGTAAGTGGCAGTTAACTTTCATCAAGCAAAGCTTTAAGCATAGGCTGGTAGAGTTGGCTCTGCACATGCCTCCCCTCACCTCTTCAGGTAGCAGATGTTTCTGTATCACTCAGTTACTAAGACGTAGGTGATGCTGTTGGTAAGCTACTTAAATGCAGAAAAATGCATCTAGGTAGGCTTGCCAAAGCAGTAAAAACAACTTAATTTTAATGTTTGACATTTTACTAGCCAGCAGTAATGAGGACCTACATAACATGCTTCAGAGACAGAGGCATCTCCTAAATGTCTGGGCCAGTAAATAGAAACAAAGTTTAGAGTACATGATGTAAAATATGAAGTCTAGGAGCAGTGAACCAAAACAGAAGAAAAAAAAATCTAACCTATTAAATGACAAAAATGTGCAGCATACTGACAAAAGAAAGAGACGAGGGAAAGAGTTGTGGGAGATTATTGCAAAAGAAATGTTGATGTCTTCCTCTATGTGGCTGCATTAGAAAAGGCAAGTATGAAGGATAAACCAACCCTAGAGACAAGAAAGCAAAACAACTCAGAGAACCTGAGCTGTATTAACCACAATACAGTTTAGTATAAATTTGTCAGGGAGACCAAGAGGCTTTAAGGTAAGACTATGACTTTAGGGATGAGGCATTTTATAAACAGCATCTGCCAGGGGCAGCCACAGAAAAGATTTTACAAGAGACCCCGCAGAAAAATGCCTGTTCCTTCCTCAGCCTCAATGGCATAGGAGGAGTTGGGAGTGGGCAGCACTCAGGAGTGCGGAGCAGGAGCCGCGGTCCCGCTGCGTTTGGGATGCAGTTCTTCCCTGTGCTTGGGCCCGGTGCTTGGCTGTTTCCATGGCGATGAGTGAGTTTGTGCCGTGTTCTTTTTTTCTGTTACTTTGGGTGTAATGTCCGAGCCCCAGGCTGGGGAAAGCGTTTGAAGGAGCGTGGTCTGGAGCGACTGGAGGCTGCAAAATGGCTGCTGTGCGCTCGGGGGAAGCAGCCTGCCTTGGGAGGGGAGGCGGGCGGGTGCCACTGCCTGGGAATATGCGTGGTTTAAAAGCAAAATCAGTGTTTTTCATGTGTGAAACCGTCTCCTGAAAAGTATTAGAGGAAGTGCTGAAGGTGGCTCTGCAACAGGCTTTGTCCGCTTAATTCTTGTCCTGTGACAGAACTAATTTGCGTAAGGGACAGCGCTTTTTTTTCCCCACAGATTCTTTTCCTGACTGAAATTCAAATTTAGGGACTTGCTTCCATTAGTTCTGGTTTCCCTATGTCTGTCATTCACTCCGCTAAAATCAGTTGTGTTCCTCACTCTCCTCATCTCTCAGTTTTCCCTGTTTCCAGAGGGTCTGCCCGAGGCTGGCATTCCCACCTGGCCGAGTCACACAGCTCTTAAGGTGCTGTTCAGTGTTGGGGCTCACTCTTCCCTTGTAAGGGAAAAAAAACCCAAAGAAAGTAATACTTTTTGGAAAGCTGAGGGAAGAAAAGAAAAAAAAAAGAGCAGGCAGATAGGCATAAAAAGTATTTGTAAAGTTTGTCCCTCATTGTTTAAGATGGAAATGTACTACTGGTAACTTAGAGAGAAGAGGGATAGCTCCAAATGAAAAAGATTGCTGAACATAAGCCACCAGTGTTCTTACGATGTTTGTTTCCCTGCTGTAGTAGAGCAGGCCATATATTTTATTACTAATAATTTTCATTTTCCATACCGTTTAGCTCTCATGTGTAGCAAATTACACAAACCTAAAAACTAGCTTTTTTTTTTCTTTCAGCGGCACAATTTGAAATATTTTTTCCCAAAAGATTGTTTTGTACTGTAGACCTTGTTTTGATTTCTGAAGTGGCAGAGGGGGAACTACCCGGAATTTCAGATACGTTTGCTCAAGATCAAAATGATGATTAGTTATGTACAGAAAATCACGCTATGAAAAGCCAGTGTCCAAAAAGGAGACAGAGGAATCCTGCAAGTTTATTCGAATAAAGGGAGAGAGCCCACCCGGGCACACGCCCGCGGGGTTTTCTCTCTCGAGGTTTCGGAGGGCACAGCCTCCTTTTATCCCAAAGCCCCGGCCGCACGTTGCCCTCTTCCTTTCCCCATTGCTGAGGTACCAGGAAGGTACAGCCTTCCCGAACTGCCTACCACATATTCCCCGCTTGAATCTGCTATTTTACTCCAAAGTTCAGAAACTCAGGCTTGAGCGGACCTATTTGTCTGTTTCAGGAGTCAAACTGGGTTCTGTAACAAGCCTGCTGTCCAAAGTTAGCAGAGACATTAAGACCCATTTCAGAGACGTTAACACCCAGCTTTCACCCATAGACTTGTTTGTAAAGACATTAGCACACATTTTCCCTATCAGTTACAATTGGCCTCCGAGGCGCTCAAGAGTTTTGCTACTAAGGAGGGGAAGAGAGCCCAACAGCAGCATTTAGCACATCTCTGTGATGCAGTACCTCTTCGTGTGGTACTGCAATGTGCCATCTGATTGTGCAGACCTCTCCGGAATAAGTGGAATTCTTGCATCATTAATTTCACCTGAACCCAGTATTCTCTTTATGGCATGTATTAACACTCTAAACAAGTAAAAAGAGGAAAATCTTTACCAGAGCATTTGTATGGTTGTGTTGCATTTTGAGTAGCTTTGGAAATATTCAAAACTTTTGGGGAACTAATTTTACTGTTAAGTGGCCTGTTAAAAAGAGAAGCGGCAGAACATCACCAGCTTCATAAAGTTTACATGAAGAAGTTGCCTATGAATGCTGCTGATATGAAAAACAGTGGCAGAATTTTCAGACGTTGAAATACGTTGCAATCTGTAGCCCTACAGTGGTGTAAATAACCCCCCAATTTGACTGGTTTTCCAGTGCTCCTGCATAGTCTGGAGATGAGTGACTGCAGCTTGTGTTTCCCTAGAGAAACAGCATTAAGATGGAACAAATAACCCAGGGTGAATTTTGCATTGAAGAAAGAAGGGAGACTAAACTATGCAGATACAATCCAAGTGTTTGGGGTGTGTTATGGCCCGGGGTGTGTAAAACCCCCCAAAATGACACAGTTATCTGCTAGGTCTGTGGATTTAGTGTCTCTGGCTGGTGGACTGTATTCTTTTCAGAGCATCTGAACAATTTCAAACACGAGGCACATAGAGAATTGAGGTCAGCAAGTCTGAACTGTACTATCATAAAAAATTAAAAAACAAACAAAACGAGCACACAAAAAAACCCCAAGCAAACAAACAAAACCCCCCAAAAAACAACAAAAAAATCCCCAAACCAAAACCTGACAACAAGCAGTGTTCCCAGGGAAATAAACCAAGATGGGATGTATTCTTGGGTAGACTGATAGTGAGCATGAAGTCTGTTTCAACAATTTCTTGTTTGTTTCTTCGTTTCCTTGTTTCTTCCTGTTTTGACCAAAAAGGGAGCTGCAGTTCTCTTTGTGACTCACATGTAGCCGTGATATGTGACTCTGGCAAGAATACTGAGGCAGAAGTTCACAGAACACCTGGATTCTGCCTGATTTGTGCTGTTTCAGGGCGATTAAAAAGTCTTTCAGGGAGTTTATATGGCTGAGTAAATTAATATTTATAAAGCCTGTAGGATAGCTTATGTTCAACACCTCTAGGGTGTTTTTATTCAGGAAAGGCCTTCATTTTACAAAACAATATACAGATACTTCAGGAGTGACTCGAGAAGGGGTGATCAAATCTGTATTGCCTTGGGACTGCTGAAAAAAAAAAAGCTGCCTTCCTCTGGAGACACTGACAGCTGGAATGCCAAAGTAGTTAATTCCTCTGCTGAGGTTGTGGAGTTTGTGAGCTGTGGGGGAGTAAAAACCAGTAATGCCTTATGTATAAGGACCAATGATAAAACATGTTTGTGATGACTTCTTGTTCTCTCTCCATCTCACCAGCTCCTGGCTTATCCACAGTTGTGGTACATGGCCAGAACATGATTTTGACACAAAATCCCCTTAGGAAACCTTAGCTGTAAAACTCACAGTGAAATGGAAGGCCAGGCTACATTTCCTGACTTCCCATAGATTAACACTTGTTAGGTGAACGTGCATTTAACGGCCACAAAGAATCTCTGCTAGGGTGCAGTAAATGGTAATAAATTTTCCCTGTTATTATGTAGTATCAGTGGATACCAACTTAATTATCTCTTCAGAACAAATAGTGCCTAATTTGCTGATTACATTTATATTTGCATATATATATATATACACACATACACACAAATATATATATATGTATATATATTTGGTGGGATTAGAAGTAGATGGCTTGATCTACTGAAAGCTTTGTGTCTCTGCTCATACTGGAATGCTAAGGAGATGCTAGTTGCAGTCCTGGGCTGTGGTTAAAGACAGCTACTTCTCCTCCCTGTCCTCACACCACAGGAAAATCCATTTGTGGTGATCTGGTCTGTGGTCTCTCCTTGTCTGTATAGCTGTGTTTATTCTCGTGTAGTAACAAAGTGTTGCATTTTTCTTTCCAAGTTTGTGGCAAAATATTTAGCTGTTCTTTCAAACTATATTTTTAATAGTTTGATTTTTTAAAATTCTCTTCAGATATTGTAAGATCTGAATAGAGACACGTGTACTCATAAATTTCTGGTTAACATTCAATGATGCTTGAGTTGATGTGGTGTCAGGACTTGATTGTCAGCATCTTTTTCAGCCTCAAAGCTGTCCTTTTTTGGTATTTAAGCTTGAAATGCACTTTTTTTTGTTTTTTTGGCAATGAGTCAAGAATGCTATCGTCAATAGTGTTTGGCACAAAGATTTTCCTGCCACTAGTATTGTTGGGTTAATAATTGTGTGTAAAGAACAAATGCACTGCATATAATTTTCATAAAATACCAAATGATAAGAACTCTGCCTTGCACCATCAAGGAAAAATGAGTAAATAACACCAACATGTCAATAAAAAGCCACTCAGTCTTTAACCCCAGCAATACATCTTGTAACAACACACATTTATGTTTATAAATGTAGCCAGAAATTCCCAGTATATTGCAACCATGATGATTACAGCAGAAGGTAACAATGATCAGCTAATAATTACCATGACAAATTTGGGCCCAGATTAGGCCCAGCCTGCAGAAGCACTGCAGTTAGTTTGGGCTCTCACCGTATAAAAACAGGAGTAGTCTGTGCTGTTGTTTGCTCCTACAAAAACACCCTTGTGTTGAAACTGTCTCAGCTCCTCAATCTCATGGTCTCTTCCAGTGAACAACACTTAGTTTGGGATGTGATGAAGGCCTTAAGTATTGGACAAAACCTCAGAGAGAGTCTATTACAAGTCTTGCTCTTGGTTTTCAGCAGGGAAAGAGTAAAGTCGGTAGAACACAGGTTCCCACCTGTCTTTGAGCTCTCTTGCCAGCAATTTGCTGGGGAGCCTCTGGCTGCCCAAAGTGTGTCTCACCTCTGAGTACTGATGAGAGTCTTGGCAATACTGTGCAGCCAACTCCTTCTGCTCTTGGAACTGCATGCACAGGGACAGTGAAAAAAAATTGCTTCAAGAGTCATATGAATGTACTTGGAGCATTAAATGCGAACGCTGGAGTCCTGAAATTATGGAAACATGTATGTTCAAAAGCCTTATGGATTCCAATGTTTGCAGCTATGTAGAAATCCTATACCTTAAGCTATTCACATTTTGCAGCTTTTTTACTCTTTAAGATGGTTTTAGTTTCTGTGTGATATGCTCCAAGATGACAGAGGTACAAGACTTTTTATATGACTTGCAATATGATTCTCTCATAAGTGTCACAATATTATTTTGAATAGGAATTAAAATGTAATAAGACCAGTATTATATTTAATAATACATTTCTCTTTAATTTTTTAAAAAAACTTCTTTCACAATCAGTGGTCTGCTGGATTTGGACAGTGGACTGTAAACCTAGAGCTTTGAGGGAGTCATTTCAACACTCAGCAAAACCTTTGCCAGGCTGGATGTAGTTATTGTGGAGGTTTCCTGTTGCTCATATACAAGAGAAAAGGATCATTCTGCAGTGTAAGCATCTTCTAATTTGAAGAAATGGCTTTATTGCAGCAGTAGTTATTGCAATAACAGCTGGTACTGTCAACACTGCTGTATGGGATGAGCTGAAGTGGTAGAGATTTGGTTCTCACCTGCAATAGGAAGTAGCTTATGAGCTTCTCACACCTTTTTTTTTTTCCCCCTCCAGGAGAAGTAAAACAGATTCATTTTAAAATACAAGTGTTGTACATACAGAAGGATCAAAAGGAGAAACCAGGAGTAAATTTAATTTAGCTCTTTACCATAGCTGTGTATTTTGAGACCAAGAATAATTGCACTAACTACTTCTGGGAATGTAAGAAGCCACAAGGTGGAATAATTATTTAAAAGTTTGCAGCTAACATTCATTCTTTGCAGAATGAGATGCCAAACTGAGGATTTACAAAAGCAGAAGGCATCTCAGATAAGATGCCAGATGTTCCAAAGCAACAATAGTATTTATTTCACTATCTACTTTCAGACAGTAATTTACTATCTGATAGATTGGTTGCCATTGGATTTTTTTTTTATTTTAAAAAGTAAGTAAAAGAGATTATGGCAATCTTTGAAAGAAAGCATTAATGAATTCAACTAAATCTTTTTATAGTGCTTATACACCTTATATAAAGGTCACAGATGAAGGGAAAGCAAAATGTGCCACCTCCCATGTCAAATGCAGCATTTCTTGAGAGTAGCAAATTGTTCTGTTACTTGAATCTTGTATCCATTTGGGACTGAACAATTTTTTTCTGCAAAGCATTCAAATATGTCTTCTGTCTGGTAGAATATATCCATCACTGTACTGAAACTATTGTTCTAACCCTGAAAGCAGTTTTCCTCCGTGGATGAGCTTATTCTAAAGTGCCAGTTCGTGTGAAAAGCCATGTGCCTGGGTTGGGTTTTTTTTTTTTTTTTCTGTTTGGGTATGAAGCAGGGAAGAAGAAGGTCAGGAAAGAAGGGATGCATGTGGGAGTGTTTGTTTTTCTCCAAGAGAAGGGCATAGGCAGGCTAAATTGATTTTTATTTCCAGTAAAGGGTGGAGAGTGGAGGGAGAAGGGAACTGTCAGAGAAAGTGCATGGAAGAAAAATACATTAAATAAAGCATCACTAAAATGTGTATAATTCAAGTGCTGAGTATATATCTTGTAGGAAGGATTGTACCAGGCTTCATGCTGAAATTATGTATTTTAAATTTTTCCAATCCCATTATTACTGTGACCATTGATGTTACAATGCTGATGGTTGTTCAGACTTCCTGGATGGTTTCCTCAAAATCGGGGTGTCATTGGTTATGCAACATCTTCTGCACACCAAATGGTACCAAAAAGTTATTCTCAATATTATCTGTACTTTGGCCTGCTAAAAAAAGAAATACCTAACTTCCTTTATTCTGTGTGAAATGAAGTGGTTCAGACACCGCTTGTCCAATTCCTGCCAGAAACAACAAAGACTATAAGTTAATAATGTTTCCATATAGTTAGCTGGTCTCTAGAATATATGACTTTAATTGAAGTTTTGGGGGATTTTTTTTGGCAAATGGTGTGATAGAAATTGTTCTTTGGCACATTAGCAGAAGTTATGGGACAGGAGGAAGTGCTGTTTGTTAAAGCTTAGTCCATTAGATTAGTGTCTTCCATTGCCATGTTGTTTAAAAAGGAAAAAATGATCTTTAAGGAAAAACACCTCAATCTAGTCTGAGAAGTATTCTCATCCGTATTATCTGTGACACAGACCTTCAGAGTATCACTGTTCATTAAAGTGCTGTTGCACACTAAGTAGACTGAAGTCACTGCTGTCAATTTCCTACAAAAATGGAATGTTTCTGTAACTTTTGATAGTGACCTCTTTGTTCATGTCTTGTTAGATGACGCAGGATTTTATTTTCCTTTGAAAAAGAAAAACACTTTCTTTGAGAAAGTTGATCTATACTTTACATGTAAATCTGTTTAAAATTGATGGCTTCAGCAATGTTGTGACACAAGTCTTTCGAAAGTCTTTTTTAAATGACACTAGCTATTTTACAGATGCCTTTGAAGGTATTAAAATCATATTATGGTTTTATTAACTATGATTTTTCTTCCTTAGTTTATCTTAAAATTGTTTTCTTTTTATGTTTTTAAAAGTGAAGTCACTCCTTTAATATTAAATCAACAATTGCCATGTTCTATTACTCATGCTACAGAACTAATTCTGGCACTAAAGAGATAAACAAGAAAATAGAAATGCAAGGCAAGGGTGGGGGAGAAACTCAAACATAACCCACACTTAGAGCTGAAATGGACGTGCTAACAAGGACTGGAATTGGAAGTTACCATGCAATTTCTCATATGACTCCACCTACTAAAGACATTACTACATGAAAACATCTTCTGCAGCTTATTTTATAAATAAAGTGTTTATCTGGTACTGTCTGTGACATTTAGAGAATGAATCAGCATGGCTTCTTATGATATGCAAAGGTTTTTCAATGTCTAAATAGTCTTAAATTATTATAAATGAGATTAAGACCTTCAAAGACTGTTCCATTTAAATAGCTAAAACCAGATTTTAACTAAACCAAAACAGGAATTTTCTTTAAAACCATTCTTGAGGGCGGAAACAGTCCTGCGTTTCAGTGAAGTGCTTCACTTCATGTGTTTTTATTGTTTTTTCATCATACATTCCAATGACAGAAACCATGTGCCAGTTCTCAGCTCTTCAGGCTTTCCGCATGTCTCCAAGCCACGTCCTGCTGCCCTTGCACTTTGGCAGTGCCCTTGGGAGGAGCACCCCCAGTGCTGCCACCCCGGCAGCAGCAGGCTGGGATGGGTGCGAGGCATGGGGAGCACCACCTGCAGCAAGAGCTCTCTGCTGGTAACAAGGGTGGGGCTGTGCAGCCAGCACCTAAAGCTTTAGAAAAAATTTGCTTACTTAGAACAGAACTTGGCCGCCTGTTTCACCAAGGATCAGAAATGGCAATGACAACATCAAAATATTAATGAGATTTTCTTGTCAGTTGTTATATGATTATAGTAAAATGATGCTTCTTATCGTGATTTATAGGTGCTTCAGTGTTTGCAGTAGAAGTGCAAGTGTTACCATTTATTGACTTCATAAAGAGCGACTGTAAAAGATTAAGGTCAACTTTCTCAGAGGCTTTGCTGATTTTCAGAGGAGCAATAGATGGTACATGGTCTGACTTCTTTGGATTTTCACATGTGCAACCTGTTAAAAAATCTGGGCTTAGAGAGACAGGGCTTTGGTCAGCTCTTGATATTCCTGTAGAAGGGGTTACATGTGCTCTGTCCTATAGACAAAGTTAAGGTCATGTAGTTATTCTCTTGATTGGTTCAGATGTGTAAAAGCTGCAATCAGAGTAGTTGATTTTTCTTTATACAAGAGCAGTTAAGGCAAGATTTAATTTCAGATGTGAATTAGAAACTTGGATCTGTGCACATAATATAAGCAGTTACAAGTTTTGGAAATAATTTTCCATAGTGCCTTTAATTATTGGAAAATAATATTTGTACAGTTGAACTTAAAGTACAAATCAAAAGATGCTTTTTTCAAAAATTCAGTCAAGGATTATTTTTCCAGGGTTTTTAAAAGCCATTCATGACACATAAGTATCGGAATATTTTACTTTCTTTCTAGCGATCAGGTTTTTTGGAAATAAAATCACTTAATAGCCTCTTTCTAACTCTGCAGAAAGTACATGTCTATCAAATATTTCCTAATACAACTTCATATTATATTTGGTACAGTTATTAGTATGAAAGTGGAGAGCTTCCAGAACTAATTAATGTAATGTTCTTTTGCTTTTGTAAATAACCGCTGGCTGTAAGGATCTGTGCATGGATCCTTATGGAAAAATGCATGCAATATTTTAATACTGCTTCATTTCTAAATAGTTAGCATATGAGTGTCAGGACAGCATTATGTAGGCAAATTATTATAGCAAAATGATTTTGTTTTAATGGAAACAAATCTCAGGTCTTACCAGAAAGTCAACCCAAAGGTACACCAACACATTATGAATATTTCAACACCCAAATAAGAGCAGTATCTCTCAATATCTGGATAAAGTAAACAGCCCTTATTTGGAAGACATCAGTATTACTGCTATTATATTGTAGATCTTTATGTTTCTACCTAGTTGCTTGATTGATGATGATAAAATCTAAGCCATGCAGCCCTGATTAGTTTACCAGCACATTATTTGCATGCTGACTTCAGTCATTTTCTCTGGATTGGTACTGTCTGGTTTCTCTTAGGGTGGGGGAATTGAGGATTCATAGTATATGGGAAGCAGACATAGCTGACACAAAAGTTTGATAGTTCTAGAGAACTGGAGTTCATGCATTTGGCTTCAGGTTTTCTTTTCATATACTGAAAATGATTGGGCATAAATTTAATTGAGTTTTCACATGCCATTCAATAATACTTTTTTCCCCTAGGGCTCCTCTGCAACCCAGTCTCATCTATTTTCACCAACTTCCACTCACAAGTGCCAGAAGATCAGCTGAATGCTAACCAAGCATCTAGCCTGGCAGATAAACCCTCAAGGAGGCAAGAAAGAATTATCTGTATTAGAGTGGCATTTCAGAACTAATCCCACATTCCAAAAAGGGGCATATTTGGGTTTAGCAGTCTGCATTAAATAAGCAGGAGGTAAATTTGCAACAGAAGACTTACTCTGTCCTCCCTAGAGGAGTCTGTTATTTGAGATGCCTAGCCCAGTAATGTGATGTGGGTCTGTGGTTGAGTTGAAGTACTTCTAAGTCCAGTGGGAAACAGATAGCATCATCTTGTTTGATTTCTTTTTATTAGTTCTGCCTTTGAGTTTGTAATACAAAGAAGGATGAAACGAAGGTCTTCTAAAGCTGCAGGATTTGGGAATTTAGATATAGAGGAATATTTCTGTGTTGGCTTTTTTTTTTTAATTGAGGGGAGCAGGGAGGGATTGACACATAGAAAGAGGGATGTTGCGTACCTGGTGAAAAAGCTGATTTAACTGAGGTTCGGTACCGTAATTATAGCTAGGAAGAATTATCTAATTTTATCCTTTCAAACATGGTTCTTTGAACTGTGACTCCCATGCTTTCCATTAAATTGTATGAAGAGCTACCTCATCTCATGGGCAATATTGCCTGAACTGTAACACTTCCAAGATTACATGTTGCTCTCTGACATGTTTTCTATCTTTGTGACAAGATCTGAAATGGGTAAAAATTTAAAATCTGTGTAAATTCAAACTGAGTTTCCACTGGTCTTCTCTTGGTAAAAAAAAAACTGTGCCATAGCGCAGCTAGCACTGGCTCAGTTTATTCCTGGATTGTACTACAGCCAATAGCCTGGGAACCACAAACATTCAGTCCTACCATAATCCATTTTATATTTGAGATCCTGCTTGCTTCTAATACCCTATTCATCTGTGTTATTCCACAGTCCTTAGGTAACCTACCGTAAAAAGCCTATATTATGGATAGTGGAACCATAGCATCAATCTTCAAACAGCAACCTAATTTCATCATAATACTAATATTTTGAATTAATATTTCATACTATTCTTTGCTATGAAATTCTTTTCCTCCCTACAAATTCATGGAAACAAGTTAATGAATTACTGATTTTTTTTGCTTAGTTTGAGGAATCAGGTATTCACCAGGCAAAGTGGTACATGTAAAAGGAAAATCCTGAGTGTTAATGCAGGGCAGAGCAGAATTAATCTAAGACTTAACCCAGTACTCACCTGTTAATTTCAGATATATGGGAAGAATTTGGTTTCTTTTTAAACAGTCTTTCTTGTTTTCATATGCTCCTGCTACCTCCCACTGCAACAATTTACCGGAGAAAGAAATGTTAAAGTATTGTCAAAAGGGCTACTCTTACATGTCTCTTGTCCCAGAGCAAGCTGGAGAGTCAGAGAATTATGTGGGAGTAAATTTAATCTCAGACATTTCCTGAGTAATTTTGCAGACACAAGAAGGGTGGCTGGTTCAGATTAAAGCCAGGATAAGAAGTTAAATTTAGGCTGCACTTTGATATGAAATCTTTGGGGTCAATAGTAGTGTAAACAGTTTTAGCTATTCTTTGCTCTCTGTTTATGCCCTTGCAGGTTTTTTCTCAGCTGTACCAGTATCAGCATGAGAGAATTGAACCTGGGAACTGATCTAGATTTTTGACATCATAATTTTTACAAGAAAGAGCTGGGAAATGGCAGGGTTAATAAAGGGATGACAGAAAATTTAAACCACTTTTGCTGCTGAGCATTTCATATTGTCTAATCATGGCCATAGAAATAGCTTTGTTTGCCTGTAAACAGCCAATTGCCTATGTTCTTAATGTTCATGGAGTAACTTTCCAAAGGACAGTAAGAAAAATACCTCCTCCTTTTAATAAATTCTGATTGTACAGAATGATAGTCTTCTGTTGCAAGAAGTGGGAGTTTGGTCTTCCACTGGCTGATCTAGGCTTGATCCCATAAATCATGTGGCCTGGGAAATAAATGGGTTGGACTTGTGTGGTTGCAGAATGTGATAAATAAAAGGCCCATTCTGGGAGCTAAATCCAATTCCAGCTTCCCAGTCTAGGCAAATGTAGTGAGATCCTTAGAAATACTCTGTATGGAGAGAGTGTTGAATAGAAATAAACTAAATAAACCTTCCCGTATGGCTCATTGAGAACACCGGGATCTTCTGTTTGAATGTCAGAGTCCTCATCTGGTTTCGCTCAGTAGAATGTGGATTTATACAAGGTACTACTTATTTCTGACCATTTTTTAGAAACTCTCATAGCACAAGAAGTTCATAGGGAGCAACAGTAATAGTTTTAAATGTGCCCTGATTAATAGGGACCACCCTATGTCTTGTGTGTTTGACATTTGGAAATATCTGTTATTTAGTCCTGATGAGACAGAACTCAGCAAGAACCTACAACTGTTAATAGTTACTTCTAAAAGCTTGCTTCTTAATATGTCCAGCTGAGAATCAAGCAAAGTTGGGTGGGCGCTATTTTTGTGTCTAGTAATATTTTAATCACTTAATAAAATGCAAAGTCAATATGATTGCATTAGTGATATGATTCAAATACATAGAAACTCAGATTTCTGGAAAACTGTCCTGACTGGAGGCTGCCTGCTGTTTCAGATGATTATCACTTCCCCTGTGAAAGGGCAGGGGGAAATGGTTCAAGCAGGTAACAGCTTCTTAATTTGCTTTCTTAGTCTCACATCACCCACATATGGAAGAAGCAAAATCAGGTTAACACCCAAATTTAAACATAGTAGACATGTATTCTCATGATGTCAGTAATAGAAGTATGTGTAAAGCAGCATGTGTATTCTGGAAAGGAAGCTAACCGTTGAAGCCAAGAAACATAGTCTGGCACAAATCTTTTTACAAGTCCAGAAAGACTCGATGATCTACAGATAGGTGTAGCTTAACAGCAGGAAGAAAAAGGGGGTTGGGTAGCTGTCTGCTGTGTTAGTACCAGACAGTGCCAGAGAGCTGGGAGTAGCTTAAACGGGTAGTAGTGCAATTCCACAAATCTATTGCTTTGTTTCCTTCTGTGTTTGGAATGAACACAGTCCAACACTAAAAAGTTTCACTACACAGTGAGGATCTGGCACAAACTGTGAGCACAAAAATAGAGAGGGAGATTCCTCAAATTATCAGGAGTTAAGATCATATTTGGAGAAATGTTAGCCTGTTGTCTTAATAATTGCTATGATTTTTATCTGAAATATTAAATTCTCCTTATGGGGAAATATTCAAGACATTTTATGAGAAGAATGCAGTTATAGTTTCTAAAAGCCTGCTAGAGTAAGATAGAAGAATCAATTATCAGTCACTCAGGTAGTAAAATGCACAAATAAAATCAGTTCTAATAACTGCATATTCAGAGTAGACATGTTCTGCAGGTAGTTGCCTGTTTTCTATGCACAGTGCACAGTGTATAAGCAATCCGTGAAATCTTTCTGGTTTAATTTAAAGGGCTCTAATTTTTTCCCTCTGGTTTATTTGTTGATGATATTTCATGTTACTGGCATAAACACATCATACCAGGGAGGAAAAAAACAAGCCTATTTATGGACAAATGAGCACAGAGGCCCCGTTCAACAAGAATTTTTACAGTAGGCTTTTGCAGTGCATTGGTTTTGGAGAGAGAGACAAGCTGGTCTTCGTAAAAGGATGATTTCTTTGATATTTTAAGTTTCACTGCTAAACAGTATTTCTGCCTAATGAGAGGGGTGCAGCTATTTACAGAGATGTGTGTGATGTGTGTGTTGCCCAGAGCAAACAGAGCAAGGCTGGGGGGAGCAGATTCACACCATCAGCCCAGGAGCTGCCCTCATAACTGCAGAATGAGACACCAAAAGGTCTGCCTGGTTTAGTCCTCTAGTTCTGGTAGCCCCACACTTCTCTGAAGCTTTCCTGTCATGTATTTGGGCACCAGCTGTGAAAATCTTAACCAGCCACATTCTCAGCCCTTCCCAGTGTAGTTACTCCTAGGGCCAGAGCCATAAAATCAAACTAGATGGTTGCTTAGGGCAGAAGATTGCCAGAGGAAGGAGAATTAGCCAAGGCCTTTCTTCTATTTGTCTGTCCCAGAGCCCCTGAAAACCAGACTTGTCACTGAAAAAAAGTGGTTCCAGGGAGTGGTGGGGGGNCCATTACCCTTATCAGGTCTGGACTGGCTGGCACTGATTCTATCCCATCATCCTAGGGATGGAAATTCTTAGGGTTTTTTCTTTTATTACTCCTTCCCCATACTGGGAAGATTTGAGTTAGATTCTTGCCTGCTCTTTAAAGCTATTAGTGGAATATTCTTTCTGTACACTTAGCTGGCCAGGTAAAGCAGCAGTTTAATAATTCTGCTGTTACCTTTATGTTGCCAATCCACTGACATTTGTAACAATTAAGGAAGTTTCAAAATCTAAACAAAAATTAGAATAAGAACGAGCAGAGAAATTGCTCTCTAATCTACCCAAAGCTGTATTATTACTGCTTAGTGTCTGAGCTCAGTAGTAGGGAAGGGGAAGCATGATAAATGACTGAGGAAGGACGTGCTTCAATAGAGCTCTGCTTTGGTCTTCAAATTAAGCCAAAATGAATTGGGCAGAAACATACTTTGAAACAACGTCCTCTTGCCCCCTCCTTTTCCCCTGAGTACATTAATGATTACAAGATGTGGGATACATATCTGAGCAGCAACAAGAGCCTGCCTCCCAAAGTGGAGAGGAATATGGGAACGCACCCAGAGGAAACATAAGTTAGCCACCAGGCTCTTAACATTAAAAAGTACTATCAGCAACAAGGGATTGTAATACCACACATGTATCAAAACCAGGCTTTGATTCTGTATTTTTATTTGGATGTTAAAGGTATAAAGTGTCTGTTTTCAAATAAACAGACAATTGTCTTTGTTTCTTTTTTTCTTAAGACTTGTATTTAAAGGTCAAAACTTACTTCCATTTATAACATGAACATGATAGCACTTTACATTCCCTGGACATGAAATGGCTGTCTAAGACTTAATCCTATTTATAGTCAAGGAAACTGAGGCACAGAGAGGTGTAATAACTGACAAAAAAAGGCCAGAGTAAAACTATGTTCCTTGAAATCCAGTCCTATGCTCTGTTCTTTGATTAATTCTGTGTATCTGGTGAGCAACCTTTTTTCAACTCTTCAGTGACTTTTTATTGTTCCTAGAAGTAAAGCAAATTTAAGAGAGGCAGAAAGAGAACACTGTCTCATGAAACAACATAAATGTCTTCCTGTGCTTCATTATTTTCTTCTTTGAGAAATCTGGGAGAAAAAGGCCATGCATTTTCTGCCTTGCAGTTTGCTGTGAATGTACTTGTTCTGTATGGATTGGGAAGGTATGTTGTCAACAAAAGGCATTTCACAGATTTATTGTCTTTCTCTGTAGATGAAAGAATTCACATTTTTGGAGTTTTTTACAATGTCATTTGGCTAAATTTAATTTTTCATATAATTAGTATTCTGATACCCAAACTTAAACTGTTCAAATTGTACCTCTGTGTGGACTCTTCCTTACAAGAAGATAGTCTTTTAGATGATCTGGCTATTTTATTTCTTCCCGTTTTTATAAAAATTCTCTTCTGCTCACAAAGCCCTGAATGGTATTCTCAGACTAAAGGTTTGGAGTGGGACAAAAGATGCATTTTCCCTTTTCTTAGCCTGGGACTAATGGTATGAGGGGTGTTTGCAATGATGTCTTGGGCCACAGAGGTGTGGTAAACTTCCTTTTAAGATCCTCAAGAGCTGCTGTAAATTTAAGAGGGCTGCCTTAGTTCTGCACTAGGAAAATACAAACAGCTTGTTGTAAGATGTCTCAAATCTCCTTCCCTTCTTTCTCCTTGGTCTGCCTCTCCTAAAAGATGCAACTCAAAGATTGCCCAACGCCTTTTGCCTGTAGTTAATAACAGTAAAGAATAACATATTGGAATCTGTGTCTTCAGTTTCTGGTTAGACTAAATATTAAGCCATTTTATTAATAATTATATACAATTGCCTAAGTTATCAACAAGGTGATTTATTGAGAGTTTAATAGGACGGGAGTGTTTGGATTCAGATTTTTCTCTGTGGTCAGTAAATGTGTACTGCTACATGTACAGCCAGACTTCAGCTTTGCGTGATTTATTCCATGGCTGTTTTAACAGCAAGAAAAAACTGGATACGTTTTTTCTTTAATAAAAAAAAGTCCAGGATTAGGACAGCCTTCTTCTGTCATTAATGCCTTCAAAATGATTCTGGGCTGAATTCATGTACAATCTATCATATTATCCAAGGGCATTCTATGAATAACTTCAAGTCAGTGGTGAAGATATAAAGGCAGAATATCAAAGTCAGCATTAACTTTCAATAATTTGTTCCAGGGTTAGCTAGTGCAGATCAAAGTATTCATCTATGTGATATGTCAAGCCACAACAAACTGTATTATGGATTGCATATCTTCTTCAGCCAAAGTAAGATCCATAAGTGGAAAAAGTGTTTGTGGATGTGTAAACAGAGAAATTCAGTTGGTGTCTAAGACAGAAGGGGTATATTCTAGCAAATCAAGAATTTCCAATTATTTCACTTTCTCATCTCTGAAATTTTTTTTCCAGAAAGATAGAGTAAAAGTAGTAAAAAAAAAAAAGTAAAAAAAGTCAATATATTATTTACAGTCCAAATAAATTCTTCACTTTGCTCAATAATAACAGATTTTTTCATGGCTTAAGAGGTTTTTCTTTCCTTAAAAGAAACCTAAATGAAGTTTCTGTAATAACTCTGCTTTTTAAAGAACATGGAAATCTAATAATTTCAACTGGTCATAGTTATTTGGTTGTTAGAGATCTGCTGTCAGTTTCTTTACCACGTTTATATAATAGAGATAAGAAAGCTGAATTCTAAAGATTTCATGCCAATTAAATGCAAAAACCTCCAAGGTGTCAGCATAGACACTGATAATGCGCATTTACCTCAGAAATCTGGAGGAAGAAAACCCTCATCACTGGATAGGTGTGCGAAATTCAGGACCTTATTGCACTGGGCTTTGTATGTGGGTACACATGCAGGTCCTTGCACACACTGGTGTGCAAATGCACACATATTCAATAAAAGGGGTTTGCCTTATCTCTTATCTCAGGCTCTTATCTCACTGTCAGTGGCTGTTCTTCAGGAACTGACAGACCACTGACAAAAACACTTGGTGAAGTTTTCTCTTGATCCTTGAGTTTAAGTAATTTTCCTCAATTATTTTGAATTATCAGCTTGTCTTTCCCATCAGAAATACTAGTCATTCATGCTAGCCGTAAACTGGAAATCTTGGATATATTTCATGGCTCTCACGGAAACGTCTTCATTACCTCAGTGATGAGTCGTCACTGCCATAATCTCATACCTTTATTTGAATTACTGCAGGGGCTCTAACACTCATTTTCTAAGAACTGACAACCATACCATAGAAGTAGGGCAAAAGCATCCTCTGAGGACCTGGAGCCTGTCAAGGTGGGGGTATAGGAAGTTGCAAGAAACTGCATTAACCATTGCTTCTCTCCCTCCATATCTTGTTTCCCACTACCTTTCTTTTTGAGAGTTGTTGGCTTGGATTTGGCAGGGAGCAGGGTTGGAGTCTGTGATTCCAGGGAACACTTTATTCTGACCAATTGTGGGAGCAGCAGCAAGGGATAGGAGACCAACCAAAGAATGGCGTGGTTTAGGAGAAAACACAGTGGACTCACAGGCAGCCAAATGCTGTTTCCTGAGTTGTTAGAACCCCTCCTTGCATATGGCGGGATCCGTGCTGACCTTGAGGAAGTTGTGGTGTTTATGCATATGCACAAAGCCCTCAGGCAGTCTGTGTTTTCTGCTTCCAAGGAAGTCCAGGTTCCTCAAGACAGCTGAAGTGGAGTAACAAAAAAGTGATATCCCTGTAGGTTATCCTTCCTCAGAAATTAGTAGCCAAAGGACATCTGAAGTGCACTAGGAACATGGGTGCTGTCAGGGGATAATACTGACAGTACAGGCAACCAGCTAGGGAAGGCTGGGAAACTGTGCTAAGAGCTTTGGGGGAGAGGAGGAGGGGGAAATGTTCAGCTACGCAAATCCAGGGTTGGTTTTATGGAACTCACTGCACAAGGAGTGGGGATAGACAGCTCTTTGTGACAGCAGCTGAGCCCTGGAGACTGGGGTGCAGGAGTTAGGGGAGGGTGTATACAGGGAAAGGGCAGCATAAGCCATTGTTGAGAAGAAGGGTCAACCAAAGCACTTTGAATACAAATGACCTGATCCTAAATTTTAGCAGAATTCCTTAAAAAAGCAGCAACCTGGAAACAAAGCAGCCTGTACAGATTGGGAGTAGACTGTACAATACTATTTTTAACTTTGTTTCAATATCTGGTCCCGCTGCAGTAGGCATGGGGAGGAGGCAAGCTGTGACATCTCGGTTTTCAGAAAGCTAAAAGGAGAGGATTACTACAACACATTGCCTCTGGCTGAGGAAGAAAACTCAGCCTAATTCTCTTTTTCTCACATAAAGGAGGTCTTGAAATTATGGATGAAAGCAAGACCCTTTCTAAAAACAAACAAACAAGCAATTAAAAAGTCCTTCATTAATTATCCAGAAGAACTGAATTAATCAAGACTGCTATACTGTTGTGACCTTGCAGACTCTTCTTCTGTAGTGCCCATGTTAGGAGCATCAGGAAGTGGCCTGTTCTAAACTTATTTTGTGGCTACGGTATTAGCCAGAATGTTTTCTAACTACTGTATAGGAAAAAGACCACTACTCTGACAGTTTTCAATAATACTCCATTAAATTGAGTTTCTTGAACAGCTTCAAGCACATTTAGAGGAGGAAGGTGGCTTTGGCCAAACAGTGCATGCCTCTGCACACCCTGATAAATGGTCGTATTTTCGGTGAGCTTATTTGGACCTATATGTTAAGAGTTAAAATTCTGCCTTCCAATAAGCATCAGTCTAACCTCTGCATAAATACAACCTGGTGGCTTTCTAAGCAACCTGCAACACTCCTGTCTTGACAGCAAGAGTTTATTCCAATTGCAGTAATATCACAATATTTACCTTGTTGGCATTGTTTTTATTGTTAAAGGAACATTAATTTCTATATTGGATCATTTGGAAATCATAATGTAAAACAAAAAAAAAAAACAAAAAACAAAGACAACCAAACCAAAGAAGGACAGCCCAAACCAGTTCATAGTCAAGGCAAAGGGATTAAATCCTCTCCTCTCCAGCTCTGGTTTTGTTGGAACAGACAATTACTGCCCAAAATGTAGAAATGCTTTAGAGACCACAGAATAGTATTAGATAATCTCAATAACCTCTCAGCTCGGGGTTAGTGGTTCACTGATTTTTGTCTAGCAAGAGACATGCGTTTTTGCTTTATTACACCTTGGGATGTATTCTTCCTTTAGCTGAGGTAATTTCTCAGATGAAGTGCTGACCGCGGCTGCGGCACTGCAGTTTGTCTCCTGTTCAGGTCTCTAATATGTGGTGTCTCCGCTGCCTGTTGTTGTGGCCTTTAGCCTGCTTGTGCTCCTGTGAGTCTCCTGAGGAGCAGCTTCAACAAAACCCTGCTGCCCCTCTGTGACCATGACGGGAGGTTTTGCTGTCTCAGTGGCCGGTTGCAAGGCTCTCTTATGCCCTGCGGAGTTCTGAAATTCCTCTTGGCTAAGGAGCACTCCAAACTGCATTATTCTGGCTGCTGCAGGAAATGAACGGTGGCTGGAGTCTTGCCACCCTTTTGGTTATGCAAATCGGGAATTATGCAGAAGAGCTATTTGAGTCTTGTTTTATTTTTGCTTAATCAGTTGTCAACATGTTTACACAGTTCAGTCACTGTCACTTGCCATTGTTTTGCCCTGACTCCATGTTTGCGGAGGAGTTTATCACAGGGAAGGGCGGGCAAAGAGGCTGCTCCTTTGAGAAGCAGCCGGGTGAGGCTTGCAGGCATTCCCCAGAGGCACTGGGAAGCCACCGTCCTAACCAGGCACTGCAATCCCCATGAGAGAAGAAAACACAAATTGCCAACTGGTGGATCTGCCTATTAAGCCCATGCCAAATCAGTCCCATTTGATGCTGGCTTGTCCTAAGAGAGATTCCTGTCTTAATGAAAGCTGTGCAGATCTAGAGTAACTTTATCACCTGTAATTGGGTTATCCTGGATTTGTTCCACCCTAAGGTTGGTATGTGGTGCAGAGCCTCCCTCATGGTGGGAGGAGGGAAGGATGAAGGCAGCAAGCTTTAATGCCTGCAGTGCCACCTACCCACGTGCTGTGGCCAAGAAAGACTGAGACAGGTAGAAGTGAGAGTTGCTCCCATTAGGCAGACACGGAGTATAAACCTATCATCCTTATTGGGTAATGACTGAGTGAAGTGAGCAGCATTCACCCACTTGTTCTCATTAGGGTGGATTCCATTGGGGCTCAGGGCTTCCCTTGGCATAGAAAGCTATAATTCATATTTCACAACACCAGCTCTTGTAAATATGATGTAGAAATCAATAAGTTCATTTTTTTAACTCATGTTCCAGTTTTCAGGTTATTAAGAAGTTCCTTATAGCCTACTTTGTACAGATCTTACTGCGTGTTCTGTCATATCACCTCTAATTTTGTGTTGCCTCTTAAAAATACACACTCACTTGTTTTTCTGAATTAGAGAAACCCTGAAAGAAATGATTTTTCAGTTCGCAAACCACCATTAATCATGAAAGCTGTTGTAACTCATGGAGGCAAATTGTGAGCATGTTTTTTTGGGTCATTGGGGTTTTGGTGGTGTTTGGTTTTTTTTGTCAGATAAGTTTACCATAATTTGCAATTACTTTCAAGCAGTGTGTAAATGATGCATCCGGTGTCTGCTAAACATCGGTCCCGCGCTAAAGAATAACTATGAATTTATGCCTACTGAAACTGGCATTTGCAGTGTATATGGAACTATATTCCCACCCCTCAGCAAAAAAGCAAAGCTCATTTTCTTTTTTCTTTTTCTTTTTCTTTTTCTTTTTCTTTTTCTTTTTCTTTTTCTTTTTCTTTTTCTTTTTCTTTTTTTCTTTTTTTTTTTTTTTGTCATAATCATAGAATTGGTGGCAGGTAGAAACAGCAGCTTGTTCTCATAAATGAGAAGAGCTGTAAACGTTGATTAATCTTCATGTAAATTCCTTTTACCACAACCCTGCTGACAGATCATTATCTTCTCGAATGCCTGTCTCTTTAGCCATACTGCCTTGCGACTTTGTCATCCTCTATTAAGTAAACTGGGTTGTGCATGGCTTGGAAAGGAGAACAATGGAGACTTGGGTGTTGCAGTCGGGGCTGTTGGCAAATTAATAGATGACACCTCTTGCCACTTAGAGAAGCAAGAGGAGGACTAAATGAGTTCATCAGCACAGGGCTCAGCAGTGATGTTTTGGCTGGGTTTATTGTGGCTGATGAGACACGAAACTAAACTGTAACAGTTGCTCAGCTCCTTGCGTGATTGTTAAGCCTGGTAGCTTGGCCAAGTTCCATTTTGGGTCATTATGTTGTCCTTTCTGCTGTTCCCCTGTAGTTTCAGCTGGATTAATTCTTTTTTACTTCCCCTTCTGGAACCAGCTATTTGGCACTGCTGGCACTCTTCACTGGCATCCCAGAGGCTGACTGTTTATCAGTGGTAGGTGGATGTGAGGGAGTAATCTTCATCTAAAGCCTATAAAGAACTTGATCTAAAAAGATGAAAGGACCCTAAATAAAGGAAGAGGTATCACTGTTATTCAATCACAAATAGAAAGAACTTCCTACGATCATCATGTTGAGGTTGACACCTGATACTCAAGGAGTGGAAAAAGTCTTCTGAGTTGGTTTTGGTTTCCCCATTCTCCCATGCATGTTGCATCTGAAAGCCTGCCTGACTGTATTGCTTTTATCTGGTCGCAACTGACCAATAATGCATTTATTAAATTGCAGTATTTCCAAGGTAACACTTTGTCAGCTACAGATGAAAATTGTTGCATTCAATTTCCTCTGCACAAATGACATTCCTCAGTCAAAATGCCCATGATAAGCAAGACATTGTCCGTCCAGCACTGAGGAAGGACACCTCCTGAGCTATTAGTAATGTGAATTTGTATATATGAAACAAAACAAACTAAACTTTTCCCAAAGCACTATGCTCTTAAGTATAATGAAACAATACTAGTTATTATCTACTGCAGGTAGCACATGAGAAATGCCAGATTAAATGTAAATTATTACAAATACAGCTATGCTAAGTAATTTACATATATTTACGGAATATTTCTTGTGTGTAATAAAATACTTACCAGTAGCTATAAATCTTTTAACTTTCAGTGTTGTCAAATGCCTTTGTCCATCGTATTATGGTCTTAAGCAACCTCTGTTCTGTATTTTCATAATCTTCTTGCTAATACTGTGGAATAATAGTCTTTGGCCTTTAGTTGAAGGCGTGGGACTAACTATTGCAATGAAAAAATAAAATGAAGTGAACATGCTGACCTCATTACAAAATAAGTGGTTGCCAAACAAATATTTCTAGCTTCTTCCCTAGAAACAATCTGATATGAAGCGGACAAGTATGTCTTCTGTTCAGCTGTAAATACTTTGCATAAGTGTAATTAAGGACACACATTTTTTTCCCCCACGGTCAGTTTTAATTATGATCCTCTTCTCTTCCAATGTCTGTACTTTTGTTATTGAGGTCGTGAGTCGATTTTAATATTCGGAGGAGATAACAACAGAACTGAGGTCTTCTGTGAAACTGAGATGTCGAATTATTTTTACCAAAAGCCACATTTTAGAGTGAAGAATCAAACAGTCAGTCTGAAGAGATGGCATTGCCAAAAAAATTTAATACCCTTACTTTCCCTTTTGCTTCCAAGAAATCTTACTGTAGAGCAATTTCTTTTTCTTGAGAAGTTCCAGAAACTTACAATGGTTATTATTTGGGAAAGTAAATTTATTGGAAGGGAGAAGGGTATATCTTAATGTTAGGATGTTAAACACCATTTTGTCTGTCTTTACTTTTTTTTGAGTATAATACCAATAAAATTCTCTTTTGATTATAATCTTTGCATAAATTAGCACATAGTTAATTTGGGTGAAACATCAGCACATATAAATTTTAAGAAACTACGTTCTTTGGGCAATGCTTATATGAAGGCTTTGAGCTTATTTCAGGACTCATTTTTTCTCCTAGAAGATGGAAAAGCATGCTCCTTGTCTTGTAATTCTAGTAGTTCTCGTTTTTGTGTTTAATATCTAATTGTAGAAAAATAAAGGAAGAAGTAGTGAAGCAGTGGGCAAAATCCTGATTGTAATGTTATTAAAAGTTTGAGAAAACAATGCTAACAAGACATAGTTCTTTATAAAACTATGCTATATATATTTACTAATGTGATTGCATTAGTGTGTTGGTCAATTTTCAGAGGCTCTATTTTAAAAAAATCGAAACTGTATCACTTAATAGTCTTACTAAATCACATGGCCTTAATGAAAAATTATTTTGAATGAAATCTGGGTGAACAGAGTTTGTCTTGACAAAGTCTCTAGGAAGGCTTTACAGGATGTATGGTGGCCTAGTAATTTTATTTTGTTTTCATGGGGAGAGAATAATAGCTTTGTCTGAGAGTTTATATTAATATATATTTGGTGGGCAAATGTCATGAATGTTGCTAAGAACAGGTGAATAGTTCTTAGGAGTAGGATCTAAGAACTTCAAATAGAGGCAGAAAAATCAGACTTGGATAATTTAGAGCTGATGCAGCTGGCAAAAATAAAACACAGCACAAGAGTACTGAAATGTTCAAGAAATGCTCAGACGTTAGTGAAAAGTGAGCTAGACTTGGGTATGCAGGAAGGAATGACTCATATTTGTCTGCCCACACATTGCTGTCAGTGTAGCAGGGTTGTGGAGTGTGACAGTGTCTCCCTTACAACTACAAAACTATTTAATCAACACAACAAATACATTAGCAAATGAAAAGGTGTCTGAAGAAGAATTTGAGTATGCTAAGAGATAAATTACTCTGTCATAGATAGGTCGGGCCTATGCGTGTAGACTGCTTGGCCTGCCAGATTCTCCTGGCCTGCTTCTTTCTTCTGAAAGGTCACAGAATTTAAAAGGGGAAAATTGGGGGCTGGATTCGTTATTCTGCAAGGCTCATAGCCTATGTGGAATATTCTCTCTCTTTTCTCCCACCTTCTGTAGCATCTGCCGCTATCACAAAAACGAGTCCATACTTATGCCAATGAAATATGCATAGGAGAAGATCCTGATAAATGGCATATGTAATCCTGGTCACAGGGTGGCAGTTGGTATGTGTGTCAAACCAGGTGACTTAATGCAGAGATGCTCTCTCCCAGCTCACACCTACTCATTGTATCATAGGGGTGTATTTACGTCTCAGTTTGCAACAGGTAATCCCAGTTATGGGTGCTGTTTACCAGAAGGCATTTGCAACCTTGATTCTTCTTCTGGAATTACATGTCTAGGCCCTTAAAAGCAAAACTATTTCTATCCCTGTGGCACTTTTTTTCCTGCTCTTATCCAATAGTTTCAGCCTTTTTACTCCCTAAGTATGAGACATTAAGTTCTCTTCTTTTAAGTTTCTGTCTCTTTGTGCTGAGGACAACATAAGTAGACCTCAGCCTTGAATTGGTTTTGGTGGCTGTTATAATCAGTCTATAATCTGTATATAAACCTGTTATTCCCCTTTAAAGTAACTTCTTACATATAAATCTACTAAACCCATCTAGATATGAAACTGGGAACAACCTACTTCAAAAATCCAACTTGAAGGTACTTAATCATGGCAAGCAAAATGTGGAAAATTCCAAAATTCCCATGAACTAAGCAGTTATGTTCACAGAGCAACTAGGGCTCTGTGAACCCTGGACAAAGGTGTTGGGTATGTCCTGAGAAGGTGTTTTGCTGAATCAGAAGGATTTGTGGATTCAGAACTTGGGAGTCCTTCTCCATATGGAAAATTTAGAAATCTTTAGGGTATCAGGGTACTTCCGTTCCTTTGTAAGGAACTTCATAAATTCATGATTAGAAAGCTGAAAGATCACAATTCCCTGTGTGGACTCCCAGCACTGTCTGCCCTCTGTAAGAAAAAAACGCAACACTTCTGGCATCTGTGGACTTCTGCTGCCTAACTGGAAAATGCCTCCAGACTTGAGGTACTCAAAGAGCTAGAGATCACCTGAGCAGGTTTTGAAGTTTTGGACAAGGCTAACTATAAATCAAGCTGTTCATTAGTCCATCTTGCACGGAAGGATTGGCAGTGTAAGACCCTTGGGATGCCAAGAAGCAGCGGGGAGGAGAAGAGGCTCTGCTTTCTTTTGCAGTCCTTGTTTACAAACACTGGCAAATATAAGTACTTCTTTTACCACAGCTATCCAGTGGAATCTGCTATTCACACAAAGAAAAAGCATTTTAAGAACATCTGAGTTTCGGAAGTTACCAGAGGAAAAACCAAGGAGGATGCTGAATAAAACTTCATAAACTTAAGTGGCATTAAATGGAATATTTATTAGGTAGTATCTCTTTGAAGAAAAAACGTCCCAGTGGTTCCCCAATTGTTCACTTGTATGTGTGCTTGAAGGATGAAGTCTAAGGAAAAAACAGGACAGGGAGATGCTTACAAAATACAAGGGAAAAGGCCAAGTTTAACATAACCTGATTTTGGAAACATAAAATTGATAAAGCTTGGCAAGGAGTTGTATGTGGTTATCCTGTTTAACTTTTAAGGGAAATCAACACTTGGAGGTTGTGTCTTTGAGAATCAACCCAGACTACAAAAAGATATTCTGATAGTTGAGAATAAACGTTAGCTCTAACAAAGCTCTTTCAAAGTTTCTTATAAATTTCTCTTATAAATTTTTATATCTGAGTGAAATGATGCAATTTGGAGTTAGTATTCTTGAGGGAAAAGGAAGGACTGAAAACTGGGAGTTTATGGGAAGGGGAGGTGAATTGACTCCGCTTTTCCCAGTGTTCTAGAACAATAATAATATTGGGTATAACAAGGAATGGAGAACCCATCCAGCATGTGGACATAAATTCTAGCAAAGCTTGCTGTAATATGTTCTTAAGAGACTTCAAAAGTAAAAATAATAACACCAAAATTATAGTCAATATTGAGAATTATTTCTATTACAATTGTAGAGTGATTTTGTATTCTCAGATGTGGAGGGAACCCCAAAAGATGTGACGTTTCATGTCATTCCTGACATAGATTCCTCTATTTTAAAATTGCATTGTGCTTGGATACATCTGCTTTAAACGCTGCCGATAACAAAAGACACCTACTTTTACATTTAAGATATGTAATTTTTTTTTGTCCACTATGGGCAATGAAAGGATTAGCTATACTCATAACTAGGCAGCAGTTGTTGTTCTGTAGTCCTGTAATTGTAATGAAAGAACATAATCCACTTCTTTTCTTGCAAATCCTAATTTACAGATGTTGGTAGAAATTGGAGGTAAATGTAGTTCTGTCATAATCTACTTTCTGTCAGATTTCCACAACAGAAATGAAAATAAAAGATTATTGGAGGATAATCAAGGAAAGGATTTTTATTTAAAAGACCTTTTTTTTAAAAAGTAAGCAGTTTGATAACATTTCTAGCACTTGAAGGCTGTCTCCCTCAAAGTGATGGAAACAAGAATGTAAACTAAGTCTAAAGCCTTGCATTTCATTAGAGTTTGCTGGAGAAGGGGAATACTGCTTTACTTAAAGCACTCAGAGCTGGGGTATTGGGGAACAGCAAGTCTCATGCCTCAATAATGAAAGTTTCCTACCAGAAGGAGAACATGAGATTCTGCTGTGTCTTATAAATCTAAAAACTCTCTTTTTTTGCTATCCCCTTCTTGTTTCAAATGGGAAGTAAATCAAAAATTAATCTTTCATTTCCAGAAAATGGTTTAGAAACACTGACCCAGTTTCCTCATGATGAGACTTGGGGGATGTTGGTATTAAAAATTATTCAAAGCATGATTTCACTTTTTTATATGCTTCTAATTTCATCAGTTTTCTTTAGATAATAAAGTGGATTAAATTGTTTTCATCCACAAAAGTTTGGGAATGTGTTGTTAATGCAGCTAGTTTTTACTGGAAAGCCTTTATTCTGAATAATTGTGTATTCTGTTCAGGACCTCGCTGATGGGAAGCAAAGTGTTTCTCTCCTTCATTTGCAGTACTTAAGTGAAGAGCCAGATGGGTCCAGTAGCTAGAGCTATAAAAGGAACTCTCCTATGCCTTTGGTCTGAAGTTCAATATCGTTACATCCCTAATAGCAGCTGCTTCTGTTTGAACCCTGGGTTATGAAAAATGAACTGTATTAAATGGGAAATCATTAACTATCAGCTGAGTAATAGTGCTGTGCTGTGCTGGCCTGCCTAAATCACCAGTGTCTGCCTCCTCACCTCAACTCCTGCAAAGAGTTGAAACATTGACAGAAGGGCTACTACATAAGCTTCAAGCCACACAAAAAAACCCCTCACAAACAAATTTTTTTTTTTTTTAGGGTTTCAGCCAGTTACTGATGATCAGCATACGGGCAGCTGAAGAAGTGATAAAACAGTGTTGTGCTAAAATTCCCGAGGTGTGTGCATATGTATGAATAGACATACATATACCAAATATATAGAAAGTGGTAACTCTGTTCTTGTTCAGAATTCTCCCTGTTATGCAATTGTCCTGCCTTAAAATCTGCTAAGTTGTACCTGCCCGCCATCTTGGCTTTCTTGTGAATGCAGAATTTGCTAGCTTTATCTTGCTTTTATGCAGGATGTGAAGACCACAAACAGAACAACATATGCTATTTGAAAATCACATCAAATCAGGAGTGATGTTGATGGCCTGAATAAAAATTGTTCCAAACTAGACCTTTATTTGTCTGAAAGAATTAGTTTCTATAAAATGTCACAACAGATTAGCACTGGAAAGCTCCCTATTGTGTGTAGTCTCAGAGTGCTCAAACAGATCAGCTGTGGCTTGTGAATCTTTGCAGCAGGATTTTTTTTTGCTCAGCTTTGCTGTTTTGTGTGTTTGCAGGGTGTTTGTTAGTCCTTTTTCCAGTGTTGCTGCTCTCAGTCCTTTATCATTTTATATTGTTATATAGTCAAGAATTATATAACAAAAGAAGTAACCATTACCATACAGCTCTCAGCCCAAACTTCTATAACCTCATCTATTCCAAAAGCCAAGAAAACCATGAAATGCCCACTCCCCAAGTTAATGATGCTGAAGTAAGGCAAAGTCATGTACATATGAAAGAAAGGGATTGCTCTTACCTTTTTTTACAAGGAAAATCAATGTCATGAGGTGACTTACAACTAGAATTTATATTAAAACTTTCAGTGTTATTCTGTTATTTGTATGAAGTGTGAAACAGGTGGTTCTTGAGGTTTTAACTTAGCATGAAACTATAACCACTAGTAATGTTCCACTCATTAATATAGCTCCATGTGTGAGATAAACATATGGGATAGGAAATGCTTCACAAAGTAGTAATACTATCCAGACTCACACAGATGCACTGCAGACTTCTCCATAGCTTAAGTTTAGAAGTTACAAGAGTTCCAAATCCTGCTATAGTTACTTCTCTATTCTTATCCTTTTTTCTGATGTAAGAGAAAGTGTCTGAAACTGTACAAAAGAGCCTCTAAATGCAAAAGCCAGTGCTGCAAAGAACCATGCTTTCTTACTTCACTCTCTTCATATATTAGATAATGAATGCAATGGCACAAATCAGCAAAATAGCAAATGATATGGCTAGAGCTAGAGAACATACTTTTCTGCAACATGAGATAAATAGTATTTAAATAAGAGAGTATTTAATGGGATGTGAAACTATGATAAATGTGTATATTACATATTCTTTGATACTTCTTGAGGCATCAGAGAACTGTGCTGTCTTAAAGGCAGAAATTCATGAGAATTGCTGTACTCACTCTTGGTGTGGGTACATAGTGAAAATAGGATCCAGAAGACTTCTAAGTACTGAGAAAGAAGATTAACCCTCTGATTTACAACATTAGCATCTCTTTCATTTCTAATGCTCAGACATACAGTTATATATGTGATGGTGCCAAGCCTGAACCCTCTATGTTCCTGTTGCTCTCTGAGGTCTAAAGGCTTATTAATTGTTTAGTGCAGATTAGTTGGCCATATCTGACTGTTCTGATCTAGCAAGGATGTTGTCTGTGAAGTCCAAGAATAATGAAACAATAGGCACTGCTAAGTTAAGAAGTCAGCTTTAGATTCTCTTGGTAGTTTGCTGTCCCCAGAGGTGCAATTTCAGAATCAAATACTCAATAAATGAAGCTCTTGTAGAGGCAGACCATGTAGTCTATATTGAAAATAAGTGGCTGTGATCCTATTGATCAATTACAGGATCAGGTATAGACTGAGTCCCTTTCCCTTACCGTCATAACTGTTGAAGGGTAATAGAAATACAGTATGAAAAGTGACTGAAATTGCCCTATCTTCAGTCATTGCCCTTAAACCTGACAGAAAAGGCAGCAATCTGAAGTCCTTTGACTAATTTGAAATATGTAAGCAGTTACATCAGTCACCTGTGTTCTGTGGTAGGCAAATATGGGTAGTGTTAGCAAATAGTAAGTTGTGCTTGTTGTTGTGGAGTTAGTTTCTATGAGATCTCAATAGCTTGCATAACTTCACACAGGACACAATCTATTGCTGAGCTGTAGAAGGTGAGTCCTGCTTCTCACTGTACCCTCATACCGCCACGGCATCATTCTGCTAATACTTCCAGTGCTAAATATAAGTTTAGGCTTGAAGAATTAGATCATACTCCCTAACTTTAGTTTCCTTTTCATCACACCAGAAGGTGTGTCTTGCTTACTCAAGCACTGGTTAAATATCTCCTGGCTGTTCAGCAAGGACTGTTGGCAAAGCAACGTAGACCATACATTTTCTCTCATCACTGTTAGGGTATAAATTAACTTGTAAAGCACATTGTTCTTAACAACATGAAAAATAGGCCTCATAGTGAAGGGTATCATCAGATGTTTGCAATTAAACACATCATCTGCCTTTGCAGTGATAGTCTCTGAACATCCTTCATTTGGAATGAGTTGCACTGGAAACAGCATGAGAAAAATGTAGCTACCACTCCTAGGTCAGGACAAAATACCAGTACTCACCATTCCCAAGATGTCTTTCTTAATCCCTATGATTAAGTACATGAATTTATCCACCTCTTCTCCCTCCATCTCTTATCTCTTGTTTGTTTTTGTATCAGGAGCCACAGTGACTGGGATTGAACCTTGGTAAGCATGAAAGGTAGTGTCCTGTGTGGGACACAAACAGGGATGGTCACAGTCTCTTCATACCAAACAATCATATTAGGTGGCACTATTATAAAGTTGTTTTAAAACAAACCAATCCCCCAAAAAACCTAAAGAAAGTCTGGTGTCTTTTAGTACTCAAGCTGATGCATCTTCCAATTTGACTCTAACTATATAATAATAATGCACTAGAAATAAGCTTTAACACTTAATTTAAGATTAAAGGCTAAGCAGCCTTTACTACCTGAAAGGCTTAAAAATACTCTCTATCTTTTAGCTGTTTCTTTTTAAAGAAGTTGTGCTAATCAATTTCTTTTCAAAGCACTCAAGTTCCTAGCAGTTTCCTAAAACTGGAGAGAAATTTCTGTTCTTTGTAAGCTAAATCAATCTCTGAACAGCCTTATAAAAATAAAATAGCTTAAGGATGAAACAGCAGTAAGAAAGGAGATCCATCTACCAATTTATCAGTCTATCTATTTTTTAGCCATATCTATCTATAATGGTTAAAAGTTTTAAAGGACACTAAATTTAAGTATTTTATATTGCTTTTAATAAGGGCATTTCAATTTATCTCTATTCCTCTGGAAAGATGAATATTGTCACTGCACATTGTAGGCTTGTGTTGGCTAAAAAGAGTCGGGGCATGACAGCATTTATAGAAGGCATGAGCTCAAATGTCAGCAGAGCATCCAAAAATGGATGAAGCATCACCCAGCCACTGCCATCTGTTGAGTGTTTCATGACAGCTGTATCTCCTGACCAGAGCTGGTGCAGATAATCATGAAAGGCACAGAGGAAGCATACAACAGTTAGACAGAGAAAGGGGAGGGGGGAATTCCACTTTAAACATTGTTTTTAATTGCACCATAATGATTTTTTAACAGGACACCATGGTATGTAGCTTAGGCTCTGGCCTGATTTAAAGCAAACAATAAACCACAGTGCAGCTGAAAAGCAATTGAAATTTCCTCTGCAAGAAGGTTTTGTCCAGGCTAAGTATTTAATAGTGTTTCTCCCAGAGAATTTTGCCCTAAAGATACTCCTGCCACAACAAAAGAAGAAAAAAACCACCCCAAACAACAGCAACAAGAAAAAACATCCCACACAAAACAAACAACAAAAAAAATACTGCCACAATTATTGTGTCAACAGGACAATCAAACCAAATATTCTTGTAAATTTACTTGCTAATGGGAAGGGGGTTTTAAACCTTTTTCTTTTTAGAGAGGAGGGAACTTCTGGCCATCCAATTTGAGGTACTAATGCTGTGAGGTGCACTTAAACTAAATGCTAGCTGAAATAATAAATGACTGTGGAATAGAGTAAAATCACTCTGGTTTTTCTATCATTTTCCCCAGCATATGGATCTACTTTCTCCCCCAAGGCATACAAAACTGCCATCTGACTTTATTGTTTCTGATACAAACTCTCATAAGCTGGGGAGGCTTCCAGATGAACTGGAAACCCGGACATGAAATCAATGGCACAGGCAGTAGCAAAGGGTAGGTGTCATTGCGAAGCAAAGTCTTTGATGTGAAAGCCTTCTCTTATCCTCTTATCTAACCCTTGCCTTCCCATAGCCGTGTCTCATATTGTTCTGTCACTTCAGTATGTCAGGGTTGCTGTTATTACAGCTCTGGGTTACCCAGCAGATGTTGCTGTAAACTGGTACAGCACGAACAATGGGCGTTTAGTTCATCCCTTTGATAATGCTAATAAAGCATACTGCTTGGGAAATAGAATTGCTTAAAGTTATGTTATTTGTGAATGTATCTGAAGTTAGGAGCTTAGACTTCTGCAAGATTTCAGATAACTTTACACGTCTACAACTTTATGGGCAAGTTCAGATAGCATAAGATGAACTTCAGCTCCTAACTTATCTGATAATGATGCTAATACAACTATTATAAGTGTAGGGAGTTTGGATCTTTGATTTAAAAGTGAATTATGGAATTAAAATCATAGCATAATGAATGCTAAGAGCTATGCCTGAGTCTGCAGCAGTCTGAGATTATTCAATAACTCAATGGGTTGCTGATATGGTCGAGCCTCAAAAGATTATTTTTTTCTTTTGTAAGAACAAGGGAGGTTATGATTGCTGCCATGTAGCTCAACAGGGTCCTCAATATCTCTAAAGAAATGATCCCTCCCAAATCCAGGTAACAGTTGACCATGTAATCTATCCAAAAACAAAATTGCCTTGAGGACATACAAGCCAAAGTTCACTTGTAGTACTGGTTCTCCTTTTATTAATCCCAGAAAGATGTCACGCTGTAGTATGGCTGTAATATCCTTTAGAGCAGCTTTGTTTATTTTTTACATCCATTTAAACACGAATAAGATGAGGAAATATGTAATTAATAATAATATGAAGAGGGGTGCCAAAGGCCATGACTTGCCTTCGTGATGCATTGCTGCATATCTGAACTGCTCTGCAAGTTTAAATACCTTACACAATGTTAACCTTATCTGCCAGCAAGCCTCTGTTACTATTTGAAGAAGGAGTGGGTAGGAGTTATTTCTGAGATGTGTGTGATTCCATAGTGTTGGGTTACATTTCAGAGAAAATGACATTTCAAATACATATATGTATAAAACGTACATTAAAGCAGTGCACCTTTAAAATACCAGTTCTGCTTCTAGGTCAGTGGGAGGCTCTGGCTTACTGCTACATTAGCATTTACAAAATTCTTTGGCATTTATATCTTTTTATTTTACAAGTTTACTCTGAAAGAAGCTAGTAAAACAAAACATAAGTCTACCCTCCCCCTGAAAGTCACTTTTATGTTTCTTTCTTTTTTAACATGGCAAAGTGGTTGTAAAATGTACTCTTGATTCTTAAATAAAACAGCATGTAAGTAGGATGGGTATGGGAAGTGGGCCCCTTTCTTGAGATTTTATAGACCGCACAGGACCTCAAACAGGAACAATGATGCTAAATGTAGATTTATTTTTTCTTAAGGGTTTGCACAGAGTGCTTCGTATTACTAAGAAAGACAGCAGATACTTCTAAAAATTTCTAAGAAACTGTTAAGTCAGGGAGAACTATTTCTTAATAACCAAAATTAAGTTCAGCTGTAATACAATTAAGGAAGAAATGGGTGATTTCAGAATAGCTGTTCAGATTCCTGTGAAACTTAACAGGGAATGGGATTGCCCCTCTAAGAAGAATAGGACAGACCATATAATTCGACATCTGGGATCTAGGAAGACCCCCAGTTGAGGGTACTATTGAAATTCAAAACCAAGAAAGAAATGTGTGAGGGGGGACCCTGCAATAGCTGCAATTGTGATGCCTGCCTTGTTTATGATTAAAGCTGATTAAAAATGCAAAAAGTACATTTCATTGTTAGAAACAGTGAACTGGAAGAGAGGAAAGAAAAGGATTTAGGATTCAATTTTGTAATTTTTAAATCCAAGGATTAAATGGGGAAAGGAATAGATCTGCAGCATTTTGAGGATTGGGGTTTTTGTTTAAGACTGCAATTGTGTGCTCTTTTTTCCAAGGTAAGCGAATGTTAAGTACAGAGATGCTATTGCTCCATGCTTCCATGCTAATAAGGCGTGCTTCCCACAGTGTGTGACAGAAAGGATGAATACCATGCAGTGCTAATGGTTAATTTGTAGTGGCATGTGTGTTCCTTCAATGTTTGTGAAGTTTCATGATTCACCATCACACAATTGAATCACTCCTTTTTTTAAAGATATAGTGATATGTAATGAGATGAAGCGATGCTGACAGGGTTTTTGAAAGATACATTGTCCTCCACAGCCTATTCACTTCATAATAATACCCCTTAAATTTGTTAATTTCTCACGATTTGGGGGCTAGAGTGAGTCCTTGTCAAATAATTTCAGTATTGACCATGGTTTAAAATGTTAATTACTGTGGAATTTGTCACAGATAGCATCAAACCACAGTGATACTAATCTATGTCATGGATTTGAAACTCCTTTGGGAAGCTCATATTTAGACTTACTGCTGAGTGAACATGACTGCTAAGATTACAGAGACCGTGGACAGTGAGGAAAACCAGTAATGCTCCTTCTGAGTAGAAAGTAAACAATAGGGTGATTGTCTGCTTACACATTGGGGCTAAACAGCCCAACTGCTGAGAAGCTCTAGGTAAAAAACCTCCCATCAGCAAGGAGTCTTGATGTTTTCTTCATGGAGCTAGATGTTGTCAAGGATTCAGCTGAGCCACCCTAGTGAGTGTACAGGAAGCAAAACAGGATATTCTTGTATAGGCCCTGTTTTGTGTAATTATGCAACACTTGAACTCTTGTGTATATTCCAGAACGGGTAACACGTCTCTAAAAGGATCGGCATCAACTAGTGAGTGAAATATTCTTATGAAAAGTGCTCTTGATTGAAATCAGTGTGTTTACATTTTCAGTTATCTTTGGTAAGGATTGTTCCACCTCAGTGCACCCTCAAAATTAAGAAATTATTTTCACCCGGTTTCATTTCCTGTGTTTGTTTCTTTTAACAAGCAATCTAAATAATTTCCGCTGTCTCTTAAAAAGGAACAATAAGGGAAATGATCAGGAAAATATCAGTTCATCAAATATGCTCAGATATTTCTCAGGGATATGCTGTATTTGATGAAACACAGACAAATTCCCTGAGAGGCAGCGGAGCAGAGGTTCGTGCCTAGTGACTCCCAGATCTGTACTGGTGGGCCTGGATACCCAGAAAGTCCTGGAATGTGCAGCAAGAGTTTTGGGCCTGCTAGGTCCCTGCGTGTAACACAGGAGCCAGAAAACACTGGAAGCCCTGGCTGGGTGTGCATGTGCGTGCACGTGTGTATCTACATAAATACACTATCTGCATAAGCAGTGTGCTGGGTTTATTTAAATGATCTGTTTCAATTAGAGTCTCTTTTGTTCTGTTTCTGTAAATAAAAACCACATGTTAACTTTTGAATAATCTCTGGTTTCAATAGCCTGAATCCTGCCATGTCCTGTTTGTACCACAGATAGTAATGAAACTGCTTTTATGAGTGAGAATCAGGGCTGAATATTAGAAACTAAGCTTTGTTTTCAGCAATAAGTTTGTGTTTTGTTTTTGTGTTTGGGGTTTTCAGGGGGTTTTTCTGCATCTGGCAACAGTGTTGCCCAAAGAAAAATTTTTGGCTAATGCAAAGTAATGGACATCCTTCTGTGGTCTGTGGATTATAGCACAAGCACAGATTTTTCCATCCCGTTATAAGACCACTCAAAAAGAAATCTGTCCTTCCCAAAACAGAAGAGAAAAAAACCCCCAGATCCTTTATTTAAATAATAGCAGTAATCTCATTTTAGACTTTCCTTGTTTTCTAAACTGTATACACGAACCCAAATTCTATTGCTGAAACAGTGAATGTCAACCAGGTTGTAAGAGTGCAAATGATGGCACAATATAGCAACGGATTTGTAATTTTTTCTGTTCTCAGTCTTCAGTGCAGCTGATGCCAGATAGCCTGCCTTGATCTGCTCTCATACAGTGCCAGTTCATAGTGTGGAAGTCAGAGGGAAACTCGCTTTAGTTCTCATATCCCAGTTTTATTACAGTTTGCACAGGGGGCTATAGCCTGTGCCGTTGCAACATTTTTTTTTAATTTATGAGGGGAATGGAACTGCATTTAATATTTTTATTCAGAGAAATTAAATAGGTAATAATAGAATGAACAGAACAGGCACAAAACACAAATGTCTGTCATCTCCCTATCTCCAGGAATATTTTAATGGTGAAGATTTCATGGAACTATTAAGCAGTTTCACCTATCTCTCCTAAATGTTTCTTAAAAACAAACAAAAATATCTGCAGAAGAAAAAGATATTGTTTTTAATTAAGAGAGTGGAGTAGTTTTTACTGGGGTGTCAGACAAGTGCCGATTTCAGAGCAAGGGAAGGAGTAAGACCACATGGCCAGGAACAAAGCAGGGGGGTGAGGCTGCTTCCCCAATCAACAGCGGCAAGCTGTCCAACTGGCTCAATTGTCATGTGAAATCTCAGCCATAGCAAGGATCTAGGCAAGAAATCTCTCTCTTGCGTTTTTTTACTATGCTTTTAGCTTAAAAAGTAACAGTTCTGTTAAACTGAGAAAACAACAGTTTAAAGAAGTGTTCTGCAGAACCCCGGGTAAGGGTATGCATAAGCAGTCTTATCATGGCAAAGTGAGGCTGGGTTTTTTTCTTACATATATTATTGCATTGGGGTTTTTTTCCCCTCCTTCTAATATGTTTTTGCGCAATCTTTTCCTTTTCATATTTGTCCTTTCTGTACTTTTCTTTCAGAATTTGTTTTGCCTCTTTCATTGCTATTCATTATTAAGATTGACAGTTCCTTCGTATTTGCTTATTCCCTGTGCTTTTGTTTTAATTGTGAGCTTTCAATATCTTAGTGCAAACTTTGTTATATTTCAAAATGTTGTATTTTTTGATGTTCTTGCCCTAGATTTGTGTTATTTCATGACCCTTTCCCAGAGTCTTGACTTCTTATTTATTTGGTTTATTCTAAAGAAAACTAAGCTTCAAAATGCTTAGGAGGAATGACCAATACAGACAAAAACAACAACGACAACAACATAAATTAAAAATTAAAAGAACTATAGATACAAAAGTACTTTTCTTTGCCCTAGACTTCAAGTCCTCAGATTCTTTGCAACTTGTCACATCATTCTGAGTGCTTTAGATGCCATCATCTATGTTTCAGCAGTACATTACTTTCAAGAATTTTGGGCTTGAAACGTGGGTGAGAATAGCTGGGGGAGGGTGTCACGATCTCTGCCAAATTTAATTCTGGGGCATAATAAGAAGCTTTCTGAACAAACGTTTAATTTGTTCTCAATCCAGCACAGCAGCCTGAGATACAGCGTAAATTATGGTGAAGTCTTTACTCTAATTACTTTTTTAAAGCTTTAAAAAGGTTGACCCTCCCCACCCTGTTCTTCCCAAATGTCTCTGGAAGAACTATCCTGGTTTATACCCAACTCTGAAAGTCATTGTCACTTCTTGGGGTGCCTTTTCACTACCCCCAGTGTCAGTCCGATGTCAGCAACTTCCCCTGAGCATTATCACTGCAGGTTCCCACCAGTAGGTGTGGTGGACAAAGTGCTTTGAAAAGGTTAATCAGCAGCATTCATTAATGACTAGGTAACAGTATCCAGCCTGCAGGCTACTGCTTGTTGGCAAATAGCTCGCGTGGTGCAAAGCTTGTAGTTTTTGTTCAACTGGTTGAGTGCCTTATTGCCAGGCTTCCTGCTGGAGGAGGAGTTTGGCCGGACCTCTGGGGTGTGTTGAGCAGTGGCATTCATTGAACAGTGCTGCTGGCACCTCCGGGGCTTCCCAAGGCTTTACATCTCCACGCTGAACTCACTAGCAGCAATTCAGTATTTTAAGCAAGAACAGAATAGCCTTCCTAAGGATCCTGATTAGCTTTTGGAGTGCTTCCACTGGTGCTGGTGTCCAGCCTTGCTAGAGTGAAACTCAGGAAAATTTGCTTGATTGTCAGTAGTCTTTTGACACTTTCCAGCGGCTCCCTTTCATGTGATTAGAAACACGGATAAACTCTCCAAGGGCTTACTGAGAAAGACACAGAGAAGAGATCAGTTTACAAAGGTAGGAAAAAGCTCTACAGTGCGCACTTCTGCAGCAGCACAGCGAGTCTCCCTCTCAGCAGTGTCACTGTCACGTACACATGGGTGAGCAAAGCAACATGAAGACGCAGTAAATAAGTAAGGCCTTTGAGTCAGGCTAATCACTGGGTAGGCTCAGCCTGGGTTAATGGCTGAGATCGTGTCCTGTTACACTGCTGACTAATGTACTTTTCAGACAGAAGTTTGTACTGTAGACTTGGCCTCAGGTTTTCCTGGTTTAATATCTCTGTCAAAAAGGTGCATGTTCTTCATATATCTTTGTATATTCATTGCATTTTATAGGTTAGACAAAATATTATTTTTCTAGCTGGTTTCTATATTAAGATGAAAAACAAAACAAAAAAGAAAATTACAAACTTCCCGTCTTTGTTTGGAACATAACACACCACAGTAACAAAAACGAAGAACAGAATAATTTTTTGAGGCCATATAATTACAAAAATAATATTTGAATTTGCTTTTAGGATTTTTAGCCTTAGTGTATCAGACTGATATTTGTCAAACAGGCTTATGGCTTACTCCACGTGATTTTAGCAGCTCCGGTGGGGCTAGTTATGGTGTGAATTATTACTCAGTGTGAGTAAGGAGCTCAGAACTAAGCCTAGATATGGTCAGAAGGAAAGAGGGTTTTGTCTGTTTTGTCTGTGATAGATCTGCCCTGCTGCTAACTCCCTGGTCTTTCATTTAGTTGCTTTTTAGAGACTTTTGTTAAGACTTACAAGGAGTCCTGAGAGGACAATTGAGCTTTTATGGGTTTTTTTTCAGAAGCAGGAAGAAAGAATCAAGTTGCTAGTTTTCTGTTAGTGTTGATTTATTTTCTGTTCATTCTGCAAATACTTCTTTATGAAATTTATTAAAAAAAAAGAAAACCAACAAAACAAAAACCCCAACCAACCAAGTAATGTAACTTGGGCTTTGAGGAAGTAAGAGGGTGAGCTTCAAGGTTGATCTGCAGATAAGGATTTCCCAAGTATACAACATTATGATCAGCTCTTGCAGCAAGGAGGGTTATAACTTCTGTTTTCTAAGAGAACAGATTTCCATGTGAGCTTGTCTCAGTTCACAAAGGCTTAATAACTAAAAAAAAATCAGATTTTTTCCTCAAGATGCTATAAAAATGAAACAAACTAGTATAGACTGTTAAAGTTAGTGGGCCACTTGCTGGGCTCAGTGGTACAAAATGGACCTGAAGGCTTCCCTCAGGCAGCCTCAGAGTCCAGCTTCCCCTTTGCACAGGGAAAGCTCCTGGCCAAACTCCGGCTGTGCTTTTGGATGAGCCCCTGGGACCAGCTCACAGCAGGCTGGGCCTTCCTAACTCACCCTGCTCTCGGAGGAATCTCCAGTTCTGGAATAGAAACAGCTTCTTTTTTGCCAGGAACTGTCTCTTATTCTCTTGTCCTTTCTGGTGCTTCTATTAAATAGTTACAGCAAACTGGAGAATCTGTGCTGCAAGATGGTCAAAAGAATTTATGGCCTTTGGAGCCGATGGGACTACGTTTGCTCAGGATCATGCCCTTAGTTAGCGTCCTGCAGCAAAAAGGCCTAGAGTTTAGTAAGGAAACTCTCTCAGGGATTTATAGTATTGATGACTGTAACCAAGCCTGGCAGCCCTTGGATCTTACAGCTCTCCCTGGGCCTAATCAAAGGCCATTGACGTAAACTAAAACATTTGACTTCAGAGAGCTGTGGATCAAACTCTGCGTCTACACTGACTGGGTTTGCCTTCCCCTCAGACACAACCTCACTTTAAATTCTTTTCTTCTGACAGGCCTGTAGCCTCATTCCTCTCTCTTAAGCTGGGAGGGCATTTCACAGCTCTCTAAAATGGCCAGAAGTGACTTTTCCCTTCTCATGGTGCAGTTTCACATTATACCTAATTCAGTGTAACTGCTGACTGATCCCAAAAGTCCCATCCCTGTTTTACTGATATCAGGTTTAAAGATGATATAATCTTGGCAGGATGACTTGACACAAAATTAACCCAGTTCAACACACATCCCCTCTGTGTCATTTGTGTCTCTCCACCGCCACAAAAAAAATCCCCCAAAAAACCAAAGAAAAGCCAAAAAACAAACCACCAAACTCAAAATATCACTGTCCTTTCAGCAATTTTCCACATTTTCCGTGGATTAGTGTAATGTGACTCTGTGCCATGAGTCTCAAAAACTCTGCCAGGGGCATTACATAAAAGCAAAGTTAATTTGCATTAAGGCAGAGAACCCAGACAAAGAAAACATTAAAAAGAATTCAAATGAAAATGATACAAAAGGTATTATTACCAGCATACAAGGCCTAGTCCAGAAGTATTAATTAGACACTGATCCAAAGATAATGGTTAAGATGGATATTAAAAGTGTGAAAACTACCCTTAATTTATGTTATTATGCTTAATGTGACTCTCCTCTTATTTTTTTCCTCAAGCCAGTTAGCTGTCAGTCAACATTTAGCATCTTGTTGGAAAGTACTAGTTCTTCATTTTCAACCAAGTGTTCCTGGGCCACTGCAGATCTAATGTCACAGTAAACAGGGAATGTCTCTCCATTCTTTCCTCTTTCTCCTACAGACCTTGGTGTTTCCTTTCAAGTCCAAAGTCTTCGTTAGCAAGCTAGTTTTTACTGCATTCTTTTACCCAGACATTGATGCATAAATAACTTCAGGTTTACATGATTATCTTAATTTTGTTTCTTCACTTTAGATATAAACTCATTTTAATTCCTTTCTTTTAATTTAGATGGTGCAAATGTCATCTACTTCCATATTATTCCCATTTCAAAGCATACCCTTGAACCTCACTTAAAGTCTTGAACTCTTTTACTTTTGAAAATAAAAACTCATAAAAGGACTACAATAACTATTATTAACCTCTACATTTCAACGTCTTCCTACCCCTATTGAGAGTCTAAGCAAATGTTCTCAGTTTCCCTTGACACAGTAATGAGGAATTCTCTCTATGTGTTCTCTCTTCTCCATGGCTTGAAAATTAAATCTCTGTCTTTAGCTATAAGATGTGCAGCACATCTTTCTGAAAGATAAAGTTTATATCAGATTCAAGCTACCCAGCTGTTTCAGAGCTCTGCTTTTATGTCTGGTTTTTGGATTTTGTGAGTGGAAGCTGACTTACATATTAAAATTCATATTAATTGTAACTTTTAGTGATACGCAATAGCAGAGGTATTATTCTTTAGCCTACAGTCTGATTTACTATTCCATTTTTTTAAATTTGAGAATGTGTTCAAATTCCTATGGCAAAAATCACTCAGAAAAATAAGAAGCTACTTAAAACGAATGAAAGAAGAGTTCATTTTGAAAGCTGGAGGTGAAACAATTACCCCCATAAAGCTCATGAGCATTCTGACTGCTTCCTCGCAATGAAATATATTACATTTGCTAGCAGTTTTCTAGTGGTGGCTTGTTCTGCTCTGATGTAAATTAAATGTGAGACGTTAGAGGCCTAGAAAGAGCCTTTTTGAAAAGATTCACAGGTGATGAGAGAGATCTGCAGTTTCCAAACTCACCAAGAAGCAGATTTTTTACTTAGCATATCTTTTTCACTTTGTTCCTTCTGTGTCAACTGTGACCAGCACAAGTCCTCCCACTTTCATCAGGGAAGCTGGAGGTTTGGGTTTTATGCTGTGCAACATAGTTTCTTATTCAGGTAAATGGAAAAACATGTAGGAATGTCTTCTGGTTAATTGGTTGGAAGAAGCTGAGATCCTTGCCACTCAAATCCTTGTCAAAATTTCAGCTGTGAGATACTTGTGCACTCATGTCTCTGAAACGTAACGTCAGTGAGAAAAGGCACCAACTCTCAAGATGACATGGCTTTCATCACTCTTCCTTGAGAATTAGTTATTCCTTTGTCTTACATCATGAAGTAAATTAGTACAAATGAGGATTTTCTAGCAATGTACTGTTTGAAAAAAATATATTGGTGGACTTAGTAGATCAGAAAATCTCTAGCTGTCGTATAAATGTGTGGGAAATGTAAAAATTTTTCCTTGGTTTTCTTTATATTTCGGCTCTGGAAATGTCTGTATAAATACAATAATCCCATTGTTTACGCATCCATCTGGGACCTCCACAGACAGAACAGGCTAGGGAAACACCAAGGCTGGAGGGAGCAGGATGAGAAACACATGCTTTGCAGAGAGTCTTCCATATCTTCTTCTGCTTCCATTGTCAGGCTCAGTGACTCTGTCCTTACAGGAAGAACAAGGATGTCTTTATACAGATGTGGAAATTCCCTGAAGATAGAATTTTGTCCATACGATCAGAGAAGAAAATTGTTCAGTGCTGGCATCAGATGTGTAGTGGGTTAATCTTGGTTAGATGCTCACTAAGTCACTCTATCACTCCTCCTTCTTAACTAGACAGGGGAGAGAAAAGAGAAAACAACTCATAGGTTGAGATAAGGCAGCTTACTAAAGCAAAAGCATGCAGAAGCAACGAAAAATCCCAGATTTTATTCTTTACTTCCCATCAGCAAGTGATGTCCACACATTCCCAGGAAGGAGGTCTTCAGTACAGGTAGTGGTTACTCTGGAAGGCAAACTTAAATAACAAATGACCCTCCTTCCTCGTCCTTGTTTTAGCTTTTATATCTGAGTCAATGTCATATGACATGGAATATCCCTTTGGTCAGTTTAGGTCAGTTGTCCTAGCTGTGTCCCTTCCCAAAATTTTACCCCCAGCCTGCTGGTGAGGTGGGAATGTTGGAGAGACAGCTCCAATGCTGTGCCGGCACTGCTCAGCCGCAGCCAAAACGCTGGTGTGTTACCAACAATTTTGTGGCTACCGGTGCAAAGCACAGCACTGTGAGGGCTGTGCTATCCATCTCAGCCAGACCTAACAACAAGATGGGCTCTGCAGCACTTTCACATTTAGTTCCAGGTATTAGGACATTCAACTCTGTTGACCTTGTGTTGTCTCAAGCTCCCTGTCAAGTTCCCAGCTTTCCTCTATCCCCTCTTTCCCACTGGTATCTTCTCTCAGAATCTGGGGAGATGTGAATAAGGAAATAGATGCTGTTGCATAGAAGAAACAAGAAGATAGTTCCCAAAGCCCCTTGCTTTTCCCTAGGACACCTTTAAGAACTTTGGCCAACTCACACCATGTGTACAGGGATCTTTCCAAGGTCGCAGCACCTCTGAAATACCAGTGCTCTTGCCATGCCAATACCAAACACTTGAATTCTTGGCTACATCACTGAGGAGAAACTTGAACTAAGGATTTCTCTGTCACATGCAATATAGGCCAAACATGCCCTTATAGAATCCAAAACACTGTCATCTAACTGTAGTGACTGTTATGTTCTGTGGGCCGTGGCCCTGGTCTGGGAAATTTATGACCTAGGCTCAGCTTTATGTTCTGCCAAATTCAGTGTGAAAATTCCTCAAAATAGAGCATACCCAGCAGACTACACTGAGTATCAAAACAACTGTTTTAATACTATTTTGTTTCTGCAGATCTTTGAAAGGCTTTTTATGTGCTCAAAGCTGGGCAACAAGTTTCAAAACCTGACAAAAATTATTTTCTATCTTCCCATCAGTTCTAATTACCTGACCTTTCTTAAAACACGTTCTTTCCTTCTCAGAAGCCATGGTAGTGGCTAAAGACAGAGAAACTAATTTTCCCACATAGCTAATTCTATTGCTGAAAGACTCAGATTCACTTTCAGTAATTTCCGTTTGATTCTAGATATCCCCTGCTGAATAAATAAGCAAAGGAGGTATCTTCCATGTTAAAAGCTTTTGTATATCTCCTTATTTACAGGGATATGGAATTAGTGTAACCTTTGTCTTTCTCAGAAATAAAAACCTGAGCCAGAAGATTTGCAAGTTGCCTTGATTTTACTGATTTTTATAGGAAAACAATTCTTAAAACTCATTCTGTGAGTGTAAATTTCACTGTTAAGTGCAGATGAGAGCACATTATGAGGTTTCTCAGTGTATTTTGCTCTCCTTACCTGATTCCCCTGGGTCTTTTGAATCCTTGTATTGCATTCATAACTTCTAAAAATCCTTCCTTTGAAAGTTTGCTTAGAGTTTGCATTTTCTTTTAATATACTAAAGTTGTTTTGTTTTGTTTTTTTCAATTACCTTTATGTCAATGTGTACTATGAGTGTACAAAAAGCTCTGTCTTCTTTCTGTTTGCAATTTTATTCTGACATAGTTGTTCCCAAAGCTATCCTGAAATTTCTCCCTCAAGACAAAGCAAAATTTTCTCTTTAGGTATGGAAGAGTACTGTTTCTTACCCAAAATGAAATACTCCAAAATGAAATGTTCTGAATAAGAGAAATACTGCCTCATATTTAGAACACTGCATTTTATAATCTCAAGAGAAAGGCATCCAGTGTCTCTTCTAGCTCATATTCTAAAAAGATAGGCTTTGGGACTTAGTCATGGGGCTGGATTTCATAGAATCCTAAATACCACACTGAAGGGGACCTGCATGCTGCCTGTAACCCTTTATTCTATTCCATGCTTCCTCAAACACTTCCTCAAGCACAGAATTTTAGGCAGGAGGGTAGGAAAAAACCGAGCCTTGCACTCAGAAGGACATCAGGGCTAATGTGCCCTTGCTGAGGATCAACCTGCCAGGCAAGAGACCAACCAGCAGGACAGGTTGGCTTTGGGCCCTTTGTGGAGTAGGCACACTTAATATGGCAATGGACCGGTATTTTACATCTACCTTCCATAACAGAAATTGCTTCTCTCTTTGATAAATGTGGGGTATTTCCCCTTATTTCCAACTAGCTAAGGGTGTGGGGTAGTAGAAAGGAAGGTGTAACTTTTAAGGGGAAAATGGTCCCAGTTTCTAGAAGGAGTGCAATAAAATCAGTCTTCTATTTCTTAAACATCTGTTTAAACATCATTTTTAAAAAAAGCAATAGTGTTATCTACAGCAGAAAAATGTTAGCATAATCTTTAGAAAATTCTAAAGCTGTTATGGTTAAGCTGCAGACATACACATCTCAATCACACTATCTTTTAGTGAAATGGGCTAAGCTTTCCTTCACTGTATGAACAGATGAAGAGTACTGTGCTTTTCCTGTGTTATTAAGTCTTGCCTAAAACTGTAAAATAACACATTGAAATAAGCTATATCTATTCTTGAATTATTAAAAAGAAATGTGTAAAAGAAGCTGTCCTCCACGGGCCTGTAAGTTTAGTGCTGACATGACTCTTTTATATGGACCATTCAAGATAGATGATAAAAGAAAGTAGCTCTTTTTTTGTGTTGGAGATACTTCAAAAACGTAATGTTAAAATAACTACAAGCTTTAACCCTTGAGGAAATTTTTTTCTAACACTGTATTGTTTCAAGCATGTAGACTTTTAACACAACTATTACAGGTCAAAGTATTAAGGAAAGCTGTTGAACCTCAATCTCTGCTTTCTCCCCCACACTTTGAAAACAGAACATTTCTGAATAAGTGACCATTGCCAACCTGAGCCAGAGGGCAGCATTCACCACTTTATGGTACACTGCAACTTCTGATGAGTCTCAGCTACTTTTTAACTCCTCTTTGTGCAGTAACAATAAATGCATTTAAAAAAGGCTTACCTCATACGGCCTATTGCAGAATTGTTAAATGAATAAAGGACATTGCCATTAGCGTGCAGTTATAAATACATCTGAATTTTAAACTGAACATATGCTACTTCTCTGCTTGAAACTACCAGCTTTTTCTTGAAAAAACCATGCCACAGACCCAGGCATGCCATAATAATAAGACCTAGGATTGAGGATGTCAAAGCTCTTTAAAGATGGTATCACTATCTGAATTTGATTCATTAGATACTAAGGAAGTTTCTTACTTGAGGCTGCACAGTGATCAAAACTGATACACGAATAGAGCTCCTCTGTCTTAGCTGTGATCTTGATTTAGTTCCTCCTTTACTAGTCTGGGTATCAATTTCAAAATAAGCGTTTATTTATAGCTTTGTTTTTTTGCTGCAAAGCTGTTGTTCACTTTGTTTCCTTGATAATATTAAATGTCTTCTATCTCAGCTTAAAATCAAATTTCTATAGCTAATTTAGGCTGGAGAATTCCTTGAATACTCAGTTATTTGTAACTCCAGTTTCCCACTCTCCTCCCCCATAAGCATTACATAATCATATCTCCAAATAAAATATTTTCTATCAGATCAGAAATGTATGAAAGACTAGAATATATTTCTTGGCGTCGAGACACACGTAAATCACTTACTTAAGAGAGAGCCAAAGATAAGATAAACAAGTTGAAAAAAAAAAGATGAAACACTTGTCTAGTTAATTCAGCAAAGAATAAGTCTGGAGTTGTTATTGAATACCAGGAGCGAGTAGAGGAGAAAGTAAGAGAGGGAGGTGGATGTAAAGATTATGTAGGGACGGGGACACTTTGCTCTCGGTTCAGTTTGTGGAAATATATGCTTAGCCATAACACCAAATCCTGAAGTAACTTTGCTACATCCAGTGGGAACTTGCTTTCATTGCCTGGAAATCTAACATTCTCTGGATGATTTCCACAGAATGTCTCCAGATTTGAATGAGGATAGCTGAAAGTAAACTTGACCAGAATTTCCCAGATGATGATGAGAGGGTTTTAGCTGTGTTTTGTTTCACAGCAAGTGATGAGGGAGTTTTAATCTGCAGTGGCTAAGATCAGTTTGAAACCATTTACAGCTGAGTATTGGCCATCACTTTGAAATTTAAGAGAAACCAAACATATTTCAGGAGATTTATTTCAATCACAGATAGAAAACAATGGGGTCCCACGGCAAGCTGAGAGTCTGCTCCTTTTAAAGGAGCACATGCCACTTCAAGGAAAAAAAAGCATGAAAGGAAGCAGTGGTGTGCAAATCAAAATAACCCCTTTGTCTTTCTCTCTGGATCCATGCTTGGGGAAGAATAGGGTGTAGGGTAAGAATTCAGACCTGTCTTTATTCAGTCTCCAAAGGCAACTACTTTCTCTCTGGATGAGAAAGAAATTTAGTTTTAATGGTGGTGGAAGCCTTCCTTTATTTTCATGATCAATACAGGCAGTTGGCAAAAATGCTCTCTTCAAATAACTAATTGTTGAAGATTAAGAACTAATTGGTTTGGGTTTTGTGTTTTGGTTGGGGTTTGTTTGTTTGTTTGTTTGTTTGTTTATTACTGCCCTTCCACTACTACATAAGATCCATCAGTTTTTCACCTGCTCTCAGCCACTAAACTGAGCTTCTGGATTCATTCAGTCACCATTTTTTTCCTCCTTGCCAGCAATACAATTTTGTCACTCTTCTAAGATCACTGATCAAGGAAGAAAAGTCTCCCATATCCTTCTTTTTGCTAGATAAATATGGATTCATTTCTGATGAGGGGTGTGATTAAACATACCATATTTTACTTTTTTAATGCTTGTAATGTTTGTATCTTAAATCCACAAATATTTTCTGCTTTTTCTGCAGGTGACAGTACTCCAGTGACACCACCTTGCCTGAAGCTGGGCAGAATGAAACCTAATCTTGGGTAAGAGACCTGTAAGTGATTGGAGGTGCTATTGCGGCAGACATAATTTGGTGGCTTCTTCCTTGCTGTTTCCTTTCATCCTTTCCTTAAAGCATTGCTGATGAAGTTGAGATGAAGGTAGGCCCCTCTAAATTTTTCATGTGCATTTATCTCCTGAATTAATGTTATCTTTGGCAATTTTCACCAGTTATTCAATGCAGTGCTGCCTTGTCTGCTTGCCCTCTGAGCTTTCAGGCTAGCTTGGGTCCCAGGCTCAGATCACCAAATTGCAGCATGACATGCTGCCACTTAAGCACTTAATTATACCTAAGGAGACAAGGATCCACATTGTACCCTTTACAATAGAGCCACAAGACAAAACAAATCCCAGTGCCTTGCTAGCCAAAGGGATCTTTGCCAGCATCAGGTGGTGGGAAACATGAGGAAGTGAGTGGGGTGAATCCTGGCACTGCCTGTGCAGCCACAGTGACAATTTCTTTTAAAATGCTGCTTTTGAGAGAAAGGCCAGTAGTGTTTGGTGTCAAGGGGCTGAAAAGCGTGCCATGTGGGGCTGAAAAGCCTCGTAGCGACTCCTGATGAACCATTTTCATTGCTCCCCCTCGTACTTGGATGATTGTACTTACCTGGCTACTAGGCTCTTGCATCCAGGTTTTGCCAAGTGGTTATCTTCCTGCTTGCATCTGTTTATTCTGTATCTGCCTCTCTGGAAGGCAAAGTCTGGAAGGGTGCAACCAATTATCAGTGATGCTATTGGGATTTTTTTGTCTGGTTGACCTAATTTCTCCTGGAGCTCTACCAGTGGTCTAATTTAATTACCTTGTTTCAAATCCAGTTTTAGTGGGAAATGCAGAGGAATACTAAACCATGAAATTTATCCGTTTGCATGAACAAATACTGTGTTTGTTTTACATCATCTGTGACATCTGTACCCAGCTTCTCTTTTCTAGTAATGATGGGCATTCTTTAAGTCATCGGGCAGGGGCAACTGGCAGCAAGTGAGTTTAATGGCAAGAGTAGGTCTTGCAGAATTTCTGAGCTTAGTAGCTTCATGTAAGTTACAATACTACTTGCTTTCCTTTGAATAAAAACACCATCGTGCTGTAACTTCATCTTAAAGACTTTTCTGTTCTCTTACTAGAAGGAAACCTGCCTTTGTATAAGTTTATTTGAAGGATCAAAGTATGTTATATAAATTAGTTTTGTGCTAGATAGGTGTAGCTGAAATGAATTGCTAGAATGTTTAGAGTGGTTGAAAATGTGTGTTCTGTATAGCCACTGACTGTAGATGTGTAGATGGTTGAGGCATTGTGATTTGCTCTCCTGTGTCTCTGATTTGAGTTTATAGGAGAATAATAGCACTGCACTTGATAGTGTACTATAGTGGGACACTGAAGTCATGCTGCAAGGTGTTTAAGGCAGTAATAGAAAAATATCATTTTAAAATAGAAAGGTAGGTAGTCAGTGCTTAGGGCTTTCCAAGATTTTGTTGTAGGTTATTTGGCAAAATCTCATCTTTTTAACTATTGAACAAAATACTGTATGAAACAAGTATCTGTCTTCAGGAAAATGTGTCTTTTATGTGTTCGAGGAGAGGTTTACTTTGTATTCTGTGGAAGCTGGACATGCAAATGAAGTATTTGCTTATACATTCTTACGGTCTTTGAAGAGATTTTACCGAATTCTTTTCTTTTAAATGAAAAAACTATGACAAAGACAAAGATTTTAAGCCGATGATTGGGATCCAAAGGACAGATAATGCAGACTCCAACTGCGTTTGTAATAGTTCAATTCTGTATGTGAAATATGTTCTCTGTCTTGAAAAAGAATGAGAATATGAAAGATGTTGTGTCAGTGATTCTTCAGATTTTCATTCTGTTGATCAGAGTTGAATAAAATGTATTTCCGTGCACCTATCTCCTTTTTGCAAATTTCCAGTCTCTGTTCTTCGTGTGCTCTATGGAGAGGCTGTATACAATTATGCCTTGCTAGTAAAACAAGATAAAATAATATAATCCCATTGCATTGTCACAGAGATAAAGCGTGTGGTAACTTATTGTTTTAGTTGATCAGCAGGGTGGCCTAGTAAAATGAATTCCCATCTCCTGGCTTTGTCTTATCTTCTGATTCCTGAGAGACACAACAAAGAAAAATAACAATAATAATAGAAGTAGTATTTTTGCTTTCGTTTGATGTGAATATTGCAATAGTGCAGTCTCATGACGGAAAGGACAATAATTGTGTGTACTACCTGAACATCAATGGCATCACATGCTGTAGTGTGACTCTGTTGAAATGTTGGACTTGTGTGGTAATAACTACACAGTTATAATAACAATAATAAAACCACATTGAGTATGCAATCACCTCTAGCCTGGTTATAATTGGTTCCACACCTAAAGGTCCTAAATTAGGTCTACTCAAGTACTAAACATAAGTCCCATAAGTTTCTTCCCTAAACAACTCACATTTTTAATATTTTCGTTTCTGGAATGTGCCGCCTCAGACTACACCTGTCAATTTCTGCAAACATTTCCCTGAAAGAGACAAAGGCTCTGAATCTTATTGGAAAACCTTTCTTTACATATCCAAGAAGAGCAGTCAAGTCATCAAAATATTATTTTCTCAGAAATAAAAAATAGGCAGCTCCTGCACTTTGTATGTTTGATTTATTAAGTGCGGTTGTTCTCTCTTAGTTTGAGCAACCTGAAAGCAAACACACAGGACCTCCTGCATTGTGTCTTGCTTTGCATGAAAACACTGCCCACCTTCCAGACAGGGTTTTAGCTCAGGCCATACTGGTTAATTTTGTTAAAAAGAATCTCAGCACATAACTGGTATTAGGGAATTAAGAGAGGTTGTTCTCTATACACTCTTTTTCCCTGTTGTGCTATGAAAGAAAAGCAAATTTCATAGGTACAAAATGTATTCGCCCACCTCTTTTTTGCACCCCAGAGACAAACTACCACGCAAATCGCTGTACAAAACCCCTCTGAGCCACGCTCAAGAGGCCCCGGATGCCTGTGCTCAGACTAGGGCTCTGCACCTTCGTTAGCAATTCTTGTTAAACACCTTAAATTTTGTGCAGGGTATCACAAGGCAGGATCATTCAGAGAACTTGCATTGCACATCGTAGTGGTGTCCTTCAAAGTCTTCACAGTAGCAGCCTCTTCCCCTCCTCCCATCCTTCAGTTAGCAGCATAGAGGGGCTGCCTCTAGGAAGGGCTTTAAAGATCAGCCTCACTGCCGTTCTTTAGCGGGGGGGTTCTTGTGCCCTTCTGAGGCCACTGAGAAGCAGCAAAAGCTATATTCCTGAGCCCGTAATAGATGCAAATTGTGCAGATGAAGGAGAGGAAGCTCTAACAGCCGTTGAATGCAATCTGTGAACACTACTGTTTCATTTATAGTGATGCTACCTAGGCATTTGCACTTAAAAGGAACAATAAAGAGGTGTCAGAACAATCGCAAGGCTGCAGAATTTAAACTGCGGCAAAGACGTTTTGAGCCATGTGAAATGTTGCCTGCAAAAGATCTGCTTTTTCCGTTAGTTTTTGTTATTACTGAAGGCTGTTCTCGTTCTCCTTGTTTTATGACACCGACTGGTTCATTTGCCTTCAAAGACTCAAGATGCAAAGAGGCAGGGAAACAAATTAAGTCAAAACTGCAATGGCTGGTGAAATCTGCACGAAGAATGTCATGGCTGCTCTTTATTTGTCTATTTAGTTTTGAAGTAGCTTTGCTATACAACGGGATGGCTGATTCACTAACTTGCCAGCTGCCTCTAGCAGGCAGCAGTAGAGTTGCTCTAATGTTCCAGTGTTATTCTTGCTTGCAGGACAAAGGGCTGATCCTCAATTGATGCAACCTTTGGAGGTATGCATATTACCCTGGTGAGGATCTGAGCTGCTGTTGCCTTTTAGTCTTTTCATTTGAAGTAGAGACGGGGTTTTGCATAGGTGAGAAATTGCACACCAAAAAATTAAATAAAAATCTAGTGGCTGTCAAACAACAGACAGTTACTGATTAACAGAGTATGACGGGCTTGCATATAGTGTCCTGTTAAAAGCACAATAAGCTGTGATTGTGTGCTGAGATTATGATTATCTGCAAGCACTTGCTACTTACTGTCTGCAAATGTGAAAGCTATGTGTGCCTACGAAAAACAAGGGAACAGAGGATTTGTTGTACGGCAATAGGTGTGTTTAAAGTGCCGTAATCCTACTGAATAAGAGCAAACACCACTTGAAAGGGAATATGGAGTTTAAAAAAGGAATATCTGTCGTTTGTAAAAAAAAAAAAAAGAATTGGGGTAAAGCTGTATACGTTTTAGAGTATGATTGGCTTTGTAGCTACAGAAGAATAGAATGCATTAGAGGACCTGTTATCATTCTGGATCTTCTAGACTTCCCATGGGATACTATTATCTGATTTTTACTAATATCAGTCATTTGAATTCCATTAGTGTTCAGAGACCCTGATTTAGACTTAGTCATAGTAATGTGGCTGTATCCCAAAGAACTCACAGTTTAAATAGACAGGATAGGCAATTAGCAGGCAAATGTCCCACAACTAAAGAAGAATCAAATTACCTAAGACCTTGTCATATCTTAGTGTTAGTTCATTTGGTTTTTTACATACCTCAGTAAAATGAGTAATCTGTAAAATGAGAACATGCTGTTCTCATATTTCGGAAAAGTTCTAGGAAAACTAACGATAGTGAAATGTTCTCAAAACCTTTTATTTAGTACATTATAAGTTTAAAGTGATGATGTTTTTCATATCATATGAATTCGAACTGTGTGAGTCTTTTGAATCTTTAGCTTTTAGTGAGGAATGCATTTCCCAGGGAAATGCAGGAGGGGCAGCAAGGCTGTTTGTTTTAATAGTTCTGTGTGTGTGTCTGGACATGTGAGTGAACAAGAGATCAGCAGGGCAAAACGTGCCCTAAATGCTGTAAAGTCTCATACAATTGTGTCAGACAGTAAACCCAAATGAACTTGCAAAGTCATGCACTAGTTCAATTTTGGAAGGGAAAACCTGGCTTTGAAGCCAACCAAATCAATCCCTAGTTCAAATTAAATTTGGAGTATCCTGTGAAGCTCCAATACACAACTCCAATAACAATCAGCACTTAAGGTGCAGGCAAATAATGTTTCATTTAAAAGAAATTGAATAAGGATTACTGACAGAGAAAGTTTTTGATGCTGTTTTGTCATTAAAGTCAAATTATAGCATTATTGTCTTAATCCCATATGTCTCAATCATCTCTCTCTTCCTCTGTCTCACTTTAATGCACAAAAAGCCCTGTGCATGGTTGGTCTTGTGTCTTCATCTCATTAAAACCTTGCCATGCAAATGTATCGTAAGTGTTGCCTGAAGACTTCTGTCTCATGCAAAATTTAGCTTAAACTCTACTGGCATCAAATAATTTGTTATGCACAAACCTTCTGTTTGGTTTGCTGACATTCCTTCTTAGCTGGCTCTCATGGTGATTCATTATCTTGTGATATAGATTTCCAAGTATCATCTTTGTATTGATTTTTATATCTTTAATAACCACTCCACAGAAGATGGCTCCACTTGGTGTCATTGATCGCATCAAAAATTCAAGGCTTACAGAAATACTAGAGGGCTAATTGGTAGCAGAACATTTCAGACTTAATCTCAATACAGTCTTAATCTTCTGCACTAACCTGACTCAAAGATTTCCTTATTAAGGCTAAAGGGAAACTTGTGAACAACTGGAAATTACCTGGTGAGAGCAGGTAAAATGTAGTAAATGGAGATAACAAAGGTTAGATCTGAAAAACAGCTCTCTTTTTTTTTCTTCCCCTTCACCTAAGTATCCTCCTTCAAGAAGAGGCAGTACATAATCCTTCTAGCTGTGGAAAAATGTGTGTTCGCAGCATCACATACTGTGCAGTGGGCCAAATGGCATTGAGTTTGTGACAAATTAAAGACAACTATTAGGTCTGACAAGTTCAAAAATGTGTGCTGTAGGTCACACGTTTCAAAAAGAAGTGATCAAAAATAGGTAATTTTAATCTTTAATTTTTTTATGTAAGAATTAAGGGCTCTATTTGTAAGGTTACAGTCTTAGACAGTCAAGTCTTGGCTAGGTTTGAATCTAGAATATCTGAAAATGTGGTCCAGAACAGCCATCTGAGAGTCCTTCAGTCTGTTAAATTTGCCTTAATGTGTTGTTTAAAGCTTCTATCTCGTTAGGTTTTTCAGCAGTGTGGTTTGTCAATGACAAGGAGGTGATATGTGTGTCCATATTTTTTCGTGACTGTATATTTTTTCAATAAGTGACACGTTTTCACTAAGTTTTTTTCTGGGATTTTGCACTTTTTATATTCTAAAACTTGAAAGCAACTGAAAATAAATGACACTGAGTTACGGGGAAGGGGTTTTTTTTAGAATATCCGGTGATAGACAAAGAATATGTAGAGACAGCAACATGTTAAAACCAGGAAAGATAATTTCTCAAAAAAGCTGCCCTTGTAAATTGTTAAAAAGCTGTTAAAAAAAGTGTCTTCCAACAGCCACATGGTCTGTGGATTAAACATAGCAAGGCAGATTGTCCAGCTACTACTAAGAGTATCAACCAGGGCCACTCAATCAGTTCTTGCCAATAAAAGGCATTGAGACAGAACCAAGTCTGCTGGTTCAGTCAGACACTGCATGCCATCTGTGCGGTGGGAGCTGCCTGGTATGTTTCCTAAATGATAAGAAGAACGGTTAGAAACATAGGATCTCCCACAGGAATGTGAGAGACATCATATATCTGGGAACTTGGTGAAAATAAAAATGAAATGTGTTCATAGAGCAGGCTGGAATGACCTTGGTCCCTTTTGACCTCTGTGGTAAGCAGACCTCTTTTTCCACTAGACCCTATCAAGTCTGTCAGGTTAGCACTAGTTTCTTTATGAACAACCTAAATTTGGAGCTGGCTGTAAGAAACTCACATTATTCTCATAAAGTCCAATCAAAAACACATTACACGGTTAATGCATCCATACACCTCTCATGCCTTTATTATGTTCCTGTTGTCACTCTCAGACTGAGAGGAAATTGTTCACATCAACCAAATCTTCTCAAACAGGAATCTAGCAGCTCTTTTCATTTCAGATTTTTACTATGTTCATCACTAACCTGACTGAGGAATGTATTCATGGAGTAAACCAATCAGTCAAGGAAATGTTGTCTCCTTATTTCCAGGGAGAGGAACAGAAAATATGAGGCCAGTCTAAGCACTGCTTATTTACAGGGGTGAACAGTGACTCGTAGAATTTTTGTCTAGCCCTGCAGAACAATTCCTGTGAATGATTATGTATGAATACACTCCTTAGGCATCAGCGTGACTGAGGGATTTATGGTTTGGCCCAGGGTAGGTTATGTGATGAGGGACAGTGATGGAGCTGGCATGTAGTTTAAATTTACTGACTTCCAACTTTGTATTGTTCCTTTTAGTTTAGAATTGGCTTCCATTAAAAAAAAACAAAACAGCAAACCTTTGTGAGCATTCAGTGACATTTATTATGGACATGATACTTATTATGGGCACGTACACTACCTACCAATAAACAGAATTGTAAAATGCAACATACTGACAAAAATTCGGTGGCTGTATACTTGTACCTGAATTCAAATGTAAACAGCTCTCCTCCTTACTCCCCATATTACATATTCCATAAGCAACATATTACAGAAGACTCATAAAAGAGTACCAGAGCAAACATGGTTCAGATGTCTATTGAATCTCTACTATTCTGTCCTCTTAAGACTTTTTCCATCATTTTTTTTTCCTAGCTGTATTATAAAGCATTCAAGGATGGAGAGAAGGTGGGCAAAAAAGCTACTGGTTATTCCACCAAAAAGCAAGCACTGAACAGTAAAAGCTTAAGAGATCACCCATTAGCTTTAATTTCTGCACTTTGCACCTTTTTTTTTTTTAATTCTGTTCATTGTTTTGTTTTCAGAAAACCTCATGTTTTGAAAGAAAAGACCCGTGGTATCTTGCCTTAGTTACAGGCTACCAAAAAAAGGAAGAATCTCAAAGTATAACTTACATCTTTTAGTAAGCGCCCTTCTTCAGATCTATCCCTCACTTTGTCCACCTGCCAGTGCTCATAGTTCACGACATGTAGCCGTGAGGCCTGGTTGTGCTGCAGGACATAAGGGTAATTCCCATTGATTTCAATGGGTATTACATGCATCCTGCAGCGGGAGAGTAGGGCCCTCAGGTTTCACTGAATAGCAAATAGTCTTGTAAAATCCTCGGGTCCTATTCTTTCACTGCAGGGTATGTTGAAGTCAATGGGAGTTACTTGTTAGACGCTGTGATGGGAAAAACTTATCCTTATAAGATAAAGTTGGCCATTCATTGCTGCATTTCGATTAATTTTTTACAAAGATCCTAGTAATTAGATTTTTTCTATAGAAAATATATTATCTTCTGACCTTCTTTATGCTACTTTATAATTAAAAATGAAGCTAAGCAAAAGGAAAACGCATACAAAATAAAAGCACACGGAAGAAATGTGAGAAAACTGAATTTACAAAATTGCCATGGTTTTAGTGTAGAAGTTAAACAACTCTTTGTGAGAGACTAAAGTGTTATTCTCTAGAAACGCTCTCTGCTCACACCAGGTATCCTAACACAAACTTCCATTATTGATTCTACTGATCTAAATAAGGAACTAAAATTTGGCAAATCAATACAGAATTTGACATCTGTTTCTTACGGCTTGGATTTTGTGACTGAGTTTCCATCAAATCAAAGTTTACACCCAAAGCAGATTTTAAATATCTCCTTCGCTGGCAGGCTGTAACATTAGCTGAAGGAAAAGCTTTTTCCCATCCCCCTGTCCTCTCCTACTCTTCCACCCCCAAGTGCTCTCCTTGAAAGCAGCAAAGAACTCAAGAAATCTGGGCAGTCTATCAGTTTGCTATGGTTCATTTTACCTAATCCAGACATCCAGCACAGCAGGGGGAAAACTGCTGTATCTAGTGAAACAAGAGCATGAATAATTAAAACTCTGTTATTAATGAACTTCCAGTCGTTATGTAAATGAAACTGATTTCAAGTCTAATTTGTCAGCCTGAATTCTTTTTCTGTTCTCCTTTTGTCTAGGACAAGAACTCATCATAATGGACTTGATAATAAAACACTGGCAGACATGCTGTGTGCAGTGCCCATCTGAGTTAGGGCTTTTAGCATGGTTAATTGATACAGTTACTGCGGATAAGTCTATAAGGCATTTGTATGGCTTTACGTTTTACAAGCTTTTTTTTTTTTTTTTCCCCTCTTTTGACAGTGCTAGCTATTCTTTGCACATTCCTCATTACCGTTTACCTTTACATGAGGGGTGGCTTGTAATTACCGGCTGGTAAATACTTTCCTTCTCATTTCGTGCGCCGTTCAAAGACAGCGGAGTTCAGAAAGGTCTGTGGGAAGGGAAGTCTGTAGTTATCAAACAATGGCTAACAGTCACCAGGAGAAAAAGCCTGTCAAAGCACAAGGCTGCCGGGCACTGGGTCCTTGCCCCATTGTCTTGGATCAGGAGTCAGTCATCGTCCTGCCCACTACGTTTACTTTGATAGGAAATAACCAGTATTGAAGTTATGTAGAAAGGACAGGCACTCCACTGGGAAGGGTGGGATTAGGTTTTAAAAGAAACCCTGAATTTTAATTTTTTTACTTTCACCAAAACCAGGCAGGATCTTTTGAAATAGTCCATGCCCTAAATTGATTAAGCCTGTGGTAGACAGCCAGATATAGTGAGGTAGGTGGGGCTGAAGGGTTGCCTCCAAATTATTATTTGTTTGGGGATTTTTTTAAGTCCTCTTATATCTGTCCTTTAATTCTTGCCAGTTAAGTCTCTCTTTTTTCTTTATTTTTATTCTTGTCAATATATTCAGTATATTTTGATTTATTATATCTGATTTATATTGTAAGGAAAAAGTTGTTAGTGAAGGTTCAGAAAGTAACCAAGGAGAGGAGCATAAGCATATATTTCCCTATATACCATGTGCTAAGAAAGGAAGAGGTTAACAAAAGAATCCTTAAAACAGGATATTAAGAGTATTTAAAATAAATAAATAAAAATTTAAAATATAAATTAAAAAACCCAGACCTGGAAGAAACAGCGTCTGCAGTCCCCTGGCACCAGCCTAGGTTTGGTATCAAGGGTGGAGAGTCAAAACCGGACATTTTACTCACAAGGAAACTGTGAAGTAAGAATTATTTATTTTATTCTGTGTCAGGAACAACTGATTTTTTTTT
>VZRS01006892.1:580027-592208 GCA_013398055.1 Ifrita kowaldi
GCTCTTTAGGGCTTTTTTCATTTTTATGATATACTAAGAGTGTTCTTTATGTGCCTTTTTTTTTTTTAATCAGCTTACTTTCTTTAAAAGAGGCCAAAAGCACAGCTGGATCACTGGTTCTACTCATAGGAAATTGAACAAGGATAAAAAATTCTCAGTATAGAAGTGGGAAAACATATATTAAAGATTTCTTTTCCAGTTTTTTTTCCTCTTTTCATTTTTCAGTTTTTTTCTCTTTTCCTCCACCCTAGGCTTTCTCTCTGTGCCATAGTTGTGCAGAGGTCTAAATACATAATATTTAGAATTACCCTCTGAGTAGACAGGCCTGCAGGCCCTCCTTTACCCTGGTGGACCAGGCAAAATGTGAAGGCCTGGGAGCTGGAAAGAATTAAGAGGAGGACAAGAGGTAGGTGTGAGTGTAGAGAGAAGTAGCGTTTTCTTCCATCAGTAATACTGGGATAACACCAGTAGCGCAAACCTGGGAGATGATGAATCTCTGGGTGAGGATGTTGGGCAAGCAGAGCTCGGGCATACTGGAAGATGTTGTTAAGGACGACAAGGCATGGGAAGCTGGTCAGGCTGAGAGCCTGCAGCAGGAAATTTTTTTGCTGTGGAGAAAAGAGAGATTGATTTAGAGACCGATGGAAGATTTTACAGGGATGGATGGGGACCTGAAGGGTTTCCTTATTCAGTTTACTTAAGAGAGCAGGTTTCTTGAAAATGTCATGTGGTAGGTCTTAACAAAGAAACTTGCTGAGTGGAATTATTTTTAAATAAAGCTTTTGCCCTGAAATTGTGTTCATGCATCTTATCACTGCTAAAATGTAAACAGGCTGGATTTAGACTGCTACATGAAAGGGACAGAAGGGTCTCTCTAGGCTTTTGGGGCACCCTTCTGAGTTCTTGGGTCAACTTGCCTGCAAAGGGAAAGTTTTTGGCTTGTCTTCTAAAACCCAGTGTATTTGGGAGGGCTTCTGAGTGTACCTTCAATTCACTGTGTTACACTCTCAGTCGTGCTGTGGAGGTTAGTGGCCAACAAAACTCTGTCCTGCCTGGAAGAGGTGCAAATGCCATGGAGGAAAAAGTTCCTTGCTTCCTGCTTCTTGCTAGGTGAGGCAGACACCAGCCTCAGGCTTTCCTTTGTGTTGGGGACATTCAATTCCCGTACTATCTTTCCTTTCCTATGCAAATTGTAAAAGGTAGTCAGGGAATATTGTGTAGTTTCTGTCAAAGGAGGAAGAAGTTTTAAAAGCAACTCATTTCTGTCTCACCTTGAGCTGGGAACTACATGGTGCTTTGAGCGTTCTGTCAGAGAGGTTTGGTGTACTCATGGTGTGCATTAAAATTGCTGTGGGAATATTACTGGTTGAGAATATCTATTAGATGTATATTTAGAGGATGTATTTTAATATCTGCTAGCCTGACTTTATTATTTTTACAATAATAAGACCTAAAATAAATTAGATACTTGCTGAAGCTTTAAAACATTCTTGCAACACAAACATAATGTAAAATCTAATTTAGTTCTAAGGCTAGAGCTGAAAGGAAGGAAAAAGAGAAGGGAAGGGATTTCAGTGAAACAAGTTTTGTGCAACAAAGCAGGTGTTTATAGAATGCTTCATTTTAATTCAGCGAAGCTAATATCCCAGTTTATGTTGTTTGGAGTAATAACAGTGTAACACAGAGCTGCAGCAAAGATTTGCAGGTTTCCTTTAGGTCAGTAACAGTTGCTATAAACACGTCGGACTATTTTTTTTATTATTATTCTACTCCATCTACATCCAGTAACTGGAGGGGAGGGGATAAGGAGAGGGTTAACAGTTTTTACAGTTTAGAAGGCTTTTCTTTTTGTCACATTTAAACCAAATATACACAGGTGGCTAGGTGGCACTGTGGATTAATGTACTTCTGAATTAATGTGCCTAGAGTGGCTTATATCACAAAGTCAGTATATCTGAAGTGCAAGCTTGCTTCCCTTCCTGGATCACCATGTGTGCAGTCACTTGAATTACATTATTATTTATATCAAAATCAGAAATCCAAAATAATAGACACTGTAATCACGAGAGAATTATATTAATGAACTTGTGTTTTGGAGTTATATGCTGCTTTGCAGGCCCTGCTTTTGTGCTGAGGCTTGCTATTTATTCTAACTGTAAGAAAGGGAAAGTCACCTAAACTGCAAATACTGTTTTAAAAGAGAAAAGAAAAAAACCGCAACAAAAAAAGCTTTTCACGTGTTGAGTTTTGAGTTTAAAAAGTTACTTTTCAGCACTATGAGCACTGAGTGTGCTACAAAACACTCTAAGGCTGGGAGCTGTGGGTTCCTGTTGAAGCAAGAAGTGCTCAGAATTGCATGGTGTAACTACTGAAATCCAACTATCCCAAGCAGGCAGGCACACATTGCCCAAAGCCATATACAAATTATGCCTCTCTGCAAACCTATTTTAATGTAAACGTTATCATTTTTTCAGGGGTAGTCCTTCCGCTGCAATAAAATTGATAAATGTAACTCAACAGCAACTTTGGTAAAAGTTAATGATTGCAGTAGTCTCTGCCTGAAGCCAGAAGAACCTTACTTATTGAAGTAGTTTTGCCCATTTAAAATGTTTTGCTTCTCTAAGGAAAGGGAAGTAGAATGCATATAACCAATAGAACTCAATTATTGCATATTCTTAGTCTCCTCTAGTCAACTCCAGAGGTAATAATCACTATAGGGATTTCTAAAAGGTAATTACTGTATATTGCTTAATTATAGTTTATTAAGATCAAACATACTTCAGTATTTAGTTGATGTAACAGGAAAACACAGTCTGTGTTTATAATTTTAAATGCAAACAGTGCAGTCTGCACTGAGGCTTAAAAAAATGTGGATTTTAGGATACAGCAGTTTAGATGTCAAGACTACTGCATTAGCCACCTTCCCCTTTCTAATAGAAAATGCAGTTTCTGTAACCTGAGGCAATAGTTCTTTATAATGCATGGTATATATTCATTCTTGCTCCTTCTTTCTGCTAAAGTTGAATGTTGTAACAGAGGGGAATTGGTCAGGTATAGAGTATTAACTGCAAGGTATTCTTTCATGTGCAGTATTAGCCAAAGATATATACAATTAGTTAAAGAAACAACTTTGGAAAGAACTAAGTGCCTATAAAAATCAAACTGATTAAGGAAGAAGTACCTAACATCCGACTAGATCTATTTTCTTTAAATTGAAAATGAAAGCTGCCACTTCTACTAAAAGCCCTTGCGGCCAAGAGATTTCACAGCAGTTCAGTTAAAGCCCAGCTAATGAATATAAGTTACTTTAGTGGATTTTAGTTGACTTTGAAATTAAAGTCTGAAACCGTCGGATGCTGCTAGCAGAGCTAGACTATAGCAAAATGGACTTAATAAACTCCATTGTGCACTTAGATCCCTAGTGAGATTTGCCTTCCACCCATGACCAATTGGTATTATTTTTGTGGTGACTGGTACTTTTGTCTCTGAGACTGGGATTTCTGGGAGTGATTAGCACTTTTCAGCAGTGATTGACAGGTTGTAGCAGCAATGAGACAATAGGAGGAATCATTAGGAATTCAAATGCAGATTTTTGTTTGCATGCTTTAGGACTGGTTTGTGCAGAAGTGAAATCTAGATATGAGGGCAGAAATCAGCTATTATTTCATCCATTTTTACAAAATACAAAAGGAAAAAAATGAAAATGTGCTAAGTAAAAAAAAATTTAAAAAGAGCAGGATAAACAGTAAGATCCCATTACTGTTAATAATATTCTCCCACTATATCAGTTTTGGTGTGGGGGTTTTTTTGGTTTGGTGGGTTTTTTTGGTTTTTTGGGTTTTTTTTGTTTGCTTGTTTGTTTGTTTTTTGTTTTGTTTGGGGTTTTTTGTGGTTTTTTGTTCTGGAGAATCCTCTCTTAAGTGTTTTGTACAAAACGCTGCTTTAAGTTTGTAATAGAAACGGTAGATTACAGTTTGTAGTAGAAGTATTTTTTTAATACTGCTGAATTAAAATCCCAGCAAAAAATACTATCACTTTGCAGGGGAAATGTGTACGTTGGTGTCGTTCTGAGGCTTGATAAAACCATCTCTGTTGCATCTAAACAAGAGGCCGTAGGGAAATAATTATAGTGACTGATTCCAAGCATTGACCAGCAATTGATAATTGGCCATAAATAATTAGGAAATAATGGCATGTCAGTGGCGTAAATTATGTAAATTTAGTAGCTGTGTCTCTAGATACTGATTGAGTGCTTTACAAGTGATTTTTTTTATTCAGATTATAAATTTAATATACTGTACATGACAATTTAATCTTGTTTGGCATCAAAGCTACCAAGATAATACAGAATTATACAAGCCTAATCAAAGCAAGAAAAATCAGATGAACATCATTATTTTGGAGAGCTGGTTTAATGGGAGTTGACATTTTCAAAAGAGCATGGATTCTTTCTCTTTTTTTTTTTTTCTTTAGACAACAATTAATCTAAACTAGGTTTCTCAAGCAATAGGCTAACAGAACAAAACACTGAAATTAAACATGTGAGCATGTGCTTCATATCTCACAAGGTATTAAATATTTAAAGTATGATTTTGTATAGCACACCCTGCTTATGTGAAATGATCATAGCCCTGGATTTTTGTTTTTAAATTGTGTGCTCTTCAGGGCAAAGGCTGTATTTTTTGTGTGTTGTGACTAAACTTCTGAAGATTTCATAATCTTTTCCTTCTCTGCTGAAATCAGCAAAAGTCTGTAACTTTGGTGTTTTATATTTTAGTACAATCAGATTATGTTAAAAACCCCATCATATTAGCTGGCACACATTGCACAGAAATTTATAATGCCTCCCAAGAATATAATTTAGGGCACAAGGGGTTGGGCTTCTGTGAATGCTTCAGCTCTATGTAGTCTAGTTTTGCTGGACTTGTTAGCATATGGGCTGAAAGATGTTTCAAAAGTGATGAAATTCAGTCCTGCTGATATTTTATCTCACAAACTACATCATGTTCACAAAGTCATCATTTCACTATATATAGTTTAGAAAAATCCTAATATTAATATGAAATAGGTATTTTCCATAAAGTCAGCTAGTTTCTGGGTATCGATGCAGTCTAATTTGAAAAAGCTTCTAAAAAGTTCCAGATAAGATATTCTGGTGCCAAGCTGGTGGCCCAAGCAGGTGTGTCTCCAGCATAGTGTACACATGCACATAGTTACTGCTGCAGTGTCCCGCTGCTGCATCAGTGTGGGAAAGGTTTCAACCCTCCTCACTAGCTTCAGATTTTCATTCTTATTAATTGGATTTGGCATCCAGAATCAAACAGAACCTTTGAATCTGCGTTTAACATTCAGCAGGTATTTGTGTCCCACTGAAGCTGGTAACGTGTGTAAGGGCTTTGCTGCTTCGGGACCTGGAGGAGTGCCCTGGCTCAGTGGGGACAGCAGCATTTAGGGTGGGTGGGTAAGGTGGAGGAAAGGGGGGATGTGGGGAGCAGGGAAGAGCAAGAGAGACACGTTTGTGCAAACGCTGTCGTTACCTTCCAGTGTCCTGCCAGCCCAGCTTGGAGCATCTGCTGTTGCTGTGTGAGCAGTAGCTCCTGCTGCTTGCAGAAGTGAAACCGCCCTGCCTGTACTTGCCTGTCAGCACTGCTAAACATTCCTGCTTTTGGTTCCATTAGAACTAGATACTCACCAAAAAAAGCTGTCAGTTCAACATTACTATTATAGAAAAAGAACAAAAAAGCACCAAAGTCTGCTGCCAGCTAAAGCCTCTCCCTCCACCTTTGTTTTTAGTGAAGAACAATTTAAACTCACACCTCTTCTAAGCATGATCTTTATTTCCTCCTTTTTTTCTTTCGTGTGGTTTTATTCATACCTCTGATTAAGAAATAGCTATTTGCTCATTATCACTTAGCATTGGAAGACTTTTTTCCCTTATCTAATTAGTTATAAAAGGCTTTTTTTTTTTTTAAGTTCTGATTGCTCCTTTTGCAATACAGTCTAGACATTGTAAGGGAACTAACTAGGAAAAAATCATATCTGCATTTTAAAAAATAAGGTAATTTTTAAATAACTCCCAAGATAAAGTGGACATATGGTAAGAGATAAAACATGCAACCTAACCATATAGATATTTAGATTCACACTGCCTTTTTCTGGTTCTGTCAGTGCTTTGTATGGGGAGATAAGGGCAGACTCATAAGGCTGTGATTCAGTAGAGGCTATTTCGACAAGTTTCCACTCTGAGATTCTGTTCATCAACCTCTAATTAGCACTTCATCGCTTTCAGCTTTGTGTCACCCAGCTGACTAGAGGAAGATGACACCTCCAACTTGAACTGGGCTTTTTTCCATTTTCTTGGAGCTCATCAAGACATGTGGTGCTTTCTTAAAGTGCAGCTGGTGCTGGCACTTTCATTGTAAATTTAAATCGCTGTGTTTGGAAAAAGGTGATAAGAACAGTTTGTTTCATGTCCCTGGTGTTTAGCCTGAGGCAATTCCCAGCAAATATATTCAAGGCTCCTTCTGGTTTGATCTGCTACACTTTTTTGTATTATTATTATTATTAATAACAATGCTAGAAAATATGCACCTAAAAGAATACTCTGTGCAGTGTATAAATTTTTTCCCACAGTCACCAAAGTTTAAAAGAAAACAAATCCTCCTTAAGCTTCAATTTAGAAAAATGGCAAAAATATGAACTTTATATATATGTTTGGAGAAGGAGTCAGGTTTTTGCAAGTTCTGGAGGTGTTTTTACATTTTCTGTAACACATGTTTTGGAAAAAAAGACATTTCATTTTTATTGATTTTACATTCTACTCTATTGTTCATGCAATAACATAAACCAGTAATTTCATACATGGGATTGTTTTCTGCCTATCCAATTGTTATATTACTTTTTAAATAAAGCTAATGAACAATGGTACGTATTTATCTCAAAATACTTATGATTATAAAATTATGCCTAGAAAGCCAGCTTTCAACATTTCAGCTGTGTCCATTATACTCTCTTCTTATATGTTTATTTGTGTACATTCACACTGTTGAGATCTGAAGGTATACTGCTTAATGGATACATTTTCTGCTTTTTAAAGTGTCTGATAAAATAAGTACAGCACTAAGAAAAGGGATTAAGAATTTACACATCAATTTTTCTATTTCCAAAATTTTCAAATTAATATATAAAGCTTTTTTCTTCCTACTATGTACCCCATATGCACAACTTAGTTATACACTTAACCAAATTAGAGAAATTCCATCTCAAGAGAGCAGCTATTGTATGTTTAGTTAGGGGAACTTGTGTACTTTTCAAGCTCACAGTTAAAAATAATATTTCTTTTTGCTATAGAGTTGGAATCAAAAATCATGTTTGCTAGTGTTTTTCTTTTCTTTCAGTATTTTTACTAATCTCTAGAAATAAAACTCATATTAACAAAATTTCTAGCAGATTTTTTTGTATTTGGCTTTTGTGGTTTGCTGCTGCCCATTTTAATTCTGTGTGAGACCTAGGTCTTAAGTACTGCAACACCACAATAAACAGCATTAAAAGTCTGAGAACCTTCTATAAAGGCCTTATGGAGTGAGCACAGAATTGTGCTTCTCTTCAATGAGGCAGAAATGAAAACATACATGAGAAAAATTTAGCTCAATCCAACTTTTAAAAACTGAGCCAACACATTGGCACATCTATTTTTTGCATTCTGACTAATAGTTCTGGTGTAAATTGCCGTATTTCCATTGCTATAGAAATTAAAGTCTGATTTCTGTATGTATGGAGAAAGGCAACATATGTAGATAGTGGCACAATCCCGTATTTATGATATTCCATTCTTCTATAAATATAGATGTTCTGTGATTATCAATAGAGCTTCTCATTAAAATTCAGATTTAGATACAAAATGATGCCATTTTGTCTTAATATTTGAAAACCTAAAAATATCTCTATAGCTCTTTGAAAATCTGTATTTTAGCATTTACATTCAGCAGTTTATTGCAGTAGGAAATATTTCAAACAGAAGAAACAAATTGTTCCATCAAAGTACTCTAATAATTTAGAAGACCATTTTTTTTCCAGCAAACCAAATATTAGGAATGAAGTTTAATCAAAGATCTGGTGCTCCATTTCCACTGAAGGCAGGAAATAACTGATTATTTCTCTGAGTTTTTGAGAATCAGCCCTGTTAGGAATAAGATTAAGCTCAATTGCAGTCTTGCGGAATTGGCGTCCTCTTTACTGCAACGCTGTTACAAATGGTTTTACATTGTGAAAGGCTTCTCTTAATGATTGTTTGCTCTTTTGACGAACTAGCTAATTGTCCGCTGCTCCATTCGTCTTAATTCAGACCCATTACCCTTCATTTTTCCTCTCTTCCCTTCAGCAGCTACGGCTATGGCCACACACTGCTATCACATCCAGCAATGTAAAACCATTTTGCCGTAGTGCCACGAGCAGCCTCATAGTGCTTCGTGCCAAGTAGATGTGAAGTAAATTGGCTGTCTCTATTCCACAGACTTTGTGGAGCTTTGACTGTTACATCCCCACCTGAATACCCCAAATCCCCGTTGGGCAATTCCCTTTGTCTTGTTACTGACTACCCTCACTAGCCCTGACTTGGGCACCCAGGGCTCTCAAATTAACCCTTCTCCTCTGGCATTTGAGAGGTTGGGTATGGGCCGGGATATTTCCTAGAGAGACACCTGTGACGCAGGATGAGGGTTTTTTTTGCTTTGATCCCCTGGCTTCTGCCTTCTGCTTCATGACCCCAGATAACAGACAAAACTGATTTTGTACATGAAGGAGCACGGGGAAGCCTCTGCACTGATTAGAAAACGCATTTGATGAAGGTTTACCTACAGGGAGTTTCAGGCTGTCAAGTGCATGAATCTCACATTCAATACGTGGGACTTGGCTGATCTGCATCTCTTTGCCTCCGTATTGTCTTGGTTTTCTGCCACTGGTAAAACCCTGTGGATGACAATTCTGAACTTCCCCCAAAATTTCAAACAGAAGATTAGTTATATTCATTTTGTTTTTACCCAGCAGCTGTCAGATCAAAGGTATTTTATAACCTTTGGCTGTATAAATAGTTATGTGAATAAGAATTGCTTGCAGTTTTCACATATTTTGACTTACCCTATGTAGTGCACAGCAGTCAGCATTTCTGAGAATGGCTAATGTAGGACTGGATGGAGATATCTGCATGGATTGACAATTGGTGATAAATGAGGATCTTCTTATTAACTGGGGATAAGAGATATTTCCTGGTGAGGGCTGAACTCTCCACATAAAGAGAGACAAGAAAGGAAGGGTGGCAGGGACTATCTGTTAGTTGCTAGGCACTTAATTCATCCTCAGACCTCAAGGACTCAGCGTGGGGAACAACAGAGAGAAATAATTTGCATTGGCTGTGTCATCTCTTGCTTTTGCCAGAAAGTGTCAGTTTCTCCTTTCCTAGTAATATCACTGATGGCAATTATTATGCTCTAGTGTGTTTGGTACAGAATAACCATGTATCTGTGTATAAATGTATATTAAATAAATGGTGCAAAAAATATTATGGTAATGGAAATGTTTGTGTGAGCCAAACCCTATCAGATAAACAGATATGGGTTTTTTCAGTGTAATTCACCACCACAATGTTAACCCAGCAATATAACCAATATAAGTACAGATATAAAGGTATGAAACAACATATTGTCAGAAGCAATAAAAAAGATTTAGCAATGTGTAAACAGGATAGATCCACAAGAGGCCAAGCATGGCAGTAGTTTATTATACATGCCTACCTAACTGAAAGTCATACCGAGAAGAATGTAAAAGAGAAAGGAGTGGTAAATTGTGATGGCTGTTTTTATTATTCTGCTCTTTGAGAGAGAGCTAATTTGGAATTTGCATTTCACTGGAGTTCTGAGTTTTTTGTGAGTCTCATTTTAAGAGCATTTAGCATTTATGTAACTCTTAATTCATCAAGGTACAAACATGAACTCTAAACAGCTGCAATAGCAGCTCAGATGAGAAGATGTGTGTGCTCCCCTAGGTTAGTGCACCACTAAACAGGGAACAGAAACAGGAATGTGTCCTTTGTCCCCCCTGTGCAAGAGGCAGCTTTGGTATAGTGATGTGCAGCCTCTGTTCACTGCTCTTTATTGGCAGCACAAACCTGCCTAAAGCCATCACAGAGAGATGGGATGACAGTAATACAATTGCTGCTTTTGCTCTCTTTTGTGTAGTGATGCTAGATTAGTAGTTAAAAAAGAAAAATAAAAAAAAAAGATCACCAACTGCATGCTTTCCTGAAGCTCTTTCTCAGCATGCACTTGCTCAGAGCTCCAGGAAGCAATCTTACCAGTCCCAGCATTAGCAAATTAAGGTGACTCATTTATGCATTATGAGATTGGCTTAAAAATCATAAAATTACAAAACCAGAGGGGAAGAAAAAAAGAAAAAACCCCTGTGTTTCTTTTCTTTAATAATTATTTGCTTTCATTTTTATTAACTTTTAGAATATACTAGGATAGTATTTTAAAACTTTTCCTGACCTCATATTTTAAGAACTAGGGCTCTGAAAAATAGTAAGGATTGTGAAATCTTGATAAACCCATGAGCCTTCAATGCACATTGCAGCTGAAGTGGGCCAAATGCTCCTATGAGTCCTGGGGCAGTGCAGGCCTCCAGAGACACTTCCATTCTGTACCATCCAAGTGAGGCTTTGTGTTTCTGAAACCTCTGGGAGACCTCATAGGAAACCTGACATTTACTACTTGTGGTGGACTGAGTTATAAGAAACACACTCAAAACATACCATCATCATTATTTTTATCTTATGATAAGCATACATTCAGTAATAAAGCATCTAAAGAAAATGAGTATCATTGAGCCACAGAATAATAACTAATCATAAAGTTTAGAACATGTTCTATTCATCCTATGAATTATATTATGCTATTTTTACTATCTGGGGTACATGAGAGTGTATTTTCTGAGAGTGGGATGAAAAGATTTTAGTGTTTTCTACCATAATGCTTCCTCTCTTAGAACAAAGCATAGTCTACTTGAACTTGGTGGTCTGATACGTATTTTACATGTATAGGTCCTGCTGGGGAATCAATTATACATGTATAGATGAGGATAATTCCTCTCTTTCCCTGCATTGTTTTGATCTTAGTGAAGTTAAGCCTTTGCAAATAAAACTTATATGTTGAGCTTTTAGCTGTTATGTACATTTACAGTGTGTGTGTAAAGGTAAGTTTTCTTAATTCTGAGCTCTTTCTGTTTCATAATGTGATTGCCTTATAAACCAGAAACAAGTAGTAATGGCTTAACTGTGCCAACAAAGGACTTCACATGGGGCACAGGTTTGGAAATGAACTTCAGCACAGACCTTGTAGACATCTGAACTCTATAAATCCACAGGTGTTTAAGTAGCCCTAAGGGTTAGGTCAGATAGCAGGCTTGTTTCAGTATGACTTTACAAGGATTTAGTACTGTGTAAACAACACTTGCAAGGTTTTCTCTTTACTGCTGAGTAAAACCAGTAGCAGGAAGAGCAACCTTTGATTTTTGTACCATAAAATGTGCAGTGGTCTTTTATTCCATAAGCAGTGTTTGCTGGGATGATTTTGAGCAAGACTACATACAAAGTTAAACTTTCTTAGCTAACGAGTTTTGAGACAAGATGATAGAAATTGTACCATTCTTGAAAAGAAATTACAGTGTAGCTGGAGAGTTTGTTTTTTCTTTCTTTTTTTTGGTGTGTTTTGTTTGTTGTTGATTTTGGTCTTTGTTTTGGAAGAAGCATTCAAGTCCTTCTGGAGAAAGATAAATTAGGCTGTAGTTTTATATGTGAATGCAGTCTGCAGATCTTAGATCTGTGCATTTCCACCTAAAGTAATGTTGTTGTTAAAATTTTGTAAGCAGATGGGCTTATTTCTTAGTAAAGTAACCCCAAAGCATAAACTAGCTAGCACAGAAATACTGCTGAAGTGATGTTGGGAGAAAAAAGAAAAAAAAGACTAGCTAATGCAGAGTGCTGAGAATATGTTCTATTTTTACCCCAAAATCTGGTCTGCTAGCAATAGTGATGGATTTTCATCAGTACCTACAAAACAAAACAAAACTACAAAAAAACCCACCCAAACAAAAACAAAACCCAACCAACAAAAAAAAAAAAAAAAAAAAA
>VZRS01006892.1:592238-616512 GCA_013398055.1 Ifrita kowaldi
AAAAAAAAAAAAAACGAAAAAATCCCAACAAACCTCCCCACCTCCCCCCCCTTCACTAAATGACTACCCAGAATGACATGGTAAATCAGCTTGAATGGGGAAACTAGATCCTGAGGAGAAGGCGTTGGGAGCAGAAAGGAGTAGAACAGCACTCAGAGAGGGAAAACAAGATAACTGGAACCTGAGTGGATACAGTAATTAGGAACTGGAGAAGGAAATTAAAATCCTTAGGGAATTCAGTATCTGAGAAGGGAACTGAGAGAAATCTATTGAGGTTTATGAGAGGACAATTACTCCAAAAGCTTAATTAACTCCCATACAAAGCTTGGTTGAAGCTCCTCCTTGTCCTTGTTTTTACACTAGTGTATGACTCAAGAAAATACAAATAATTTCTTCAGTAGGTAATGAAAGCTTATTGATCACAGTATTAATCTAGAGGAGTGATAGCTGATGATTAATTCAATCATGTTTTCCTGCAGCATTTTGGTTCCTGCTCCTTTGCTCCTTATTGTTTAAACTTAAGTTATTTAAGTTGTGCCATAGCTAACTGCAGTGTTTATGATGTGAGCTTTTCTTTGCCTAATCAGTGCAGAGATTTGCAAGAATCTGTTGTGGAGATAGCTACGCGTTTGCTACATTTTGATGGCAAAGAGAGACAGTTGTGATTACCTTCACTGTCCTGGATTGCTTTTTGGCAGAAGTCTGGTCAAGTTTGTGCTATGCAGCCTTTTCTTTCTGGACTGAGGTGTTTGTCACAAATGCACACACTGAATCTGGTGTTCTCTGTGCCCTCAAGCTGCCGGTTACCCTGACATCTCTCTGCCACTCCCAAAGTCAGAGTTTCCTTTCTCAGTCAGTGACAGCTCATAACGTACACAAAGGTATAACTTCCATCAATTCAACTTAACTGAATTACTGCAAGTGTTTCTTGGAATGTGACAATATTACAAATGAATTCTGTGGAAACATCCTTAGAGCTGCATAAACCAGAAAATCTCAGTGCTGGTGGATATTTGAGAGGATAATATATATGTATATCATTCAGAAATTTTATCCATCATCAGACAAATGACCAGATTTTGGTTCCTTCAGTTCCCCAAAATACAATCTGAGAAAATTTTAATCTTACCTGGAAGTGGACCAAAATTATGAAACCATTCGAAAGATTCTGAATTAAGTTTTATATTTGTCGCTAGTCGATCACTTTTAATACAAAAAACGTGTACATTTTTTTGCCTGGGAAACATCTGTTATGAAGCACCATGAGACAAGAATTTTATTTTTCTTTCCTCCCTCCACCCCTTTCTATTCTTCAGGTTATGTAAAAAACCTGCCTCTTTACAAATCACATTAGGTTTGTTGTATGCATTAAATGAAAGGCTTTCAACTTCCAGAGCAGGCTGTATGAACAATTGTCTTGTGTGTACATCAACTAGCATCCTACCTAAGTGCAATGAATTGGGTTTGTGTTAATTACAAGGTGCATTTGACTGTGTCTACATGATAGATTAACAGTTCCAAATAACATCATATGCAGATGAAAGGAAGTTCTTTTTTCATTTTATGGTACAGTTGAGAAATACAGTGCATTCTGAAAAGAAACAGAAATGCAGCTATGCTAAGTGACTTGATAGTCTGTATGTATCAACTCTCAACAATGAAAGAAAACTTACATGAAATTGAATTATTACAATGATTATGCATGGTGGTGTTATCTTAAAATCTAAGCGTTAAAAAATACACTGGGAAACATAAACTAATACATGCAGATTTAAATGGTGCATAAGGACATTATTCGACTTCATCAAAATATATTTGTAGAAATATTAATAAAGCAAGTATATCTAGATCTCATTTGTGGATTTCAAGATAGTTTGTAGTTTCTTGTGTTGTGGTTTTTGGTTTTTTTCTTTTGTTATTTTTGCATTTTTAATCAATGGAAAATCTTCATATATCTTGAATTCAAGAGAGAGAATTCATAGTAAGAATATTTTGCTAGTACCTGTCTACTGCTTACAAGAAATTCTGAGGTTCAGCATGGTTCTCTAACAGTTCAGGTATAGTCTCACCATTTTTCTCTCTCTTTTTTTTTTTTTTCCTGTTGAGTTTGTTTGGTTTTGTTTTGGTAAATTATATAATAGAGAAGCAGAAGAATCGGATAAAAAATATGTCTCATCTTTTCCACTGGCATTTCATATGCTTCAGTTAATAATTGTAAAGATCTTGATGCTCTCAAGCATTATTGTGATTGGGATTATGTAAAGTGCCTACAACAAATGGTGTATTCATGAGCTGAGTATTTTAACAAGGGCCGCAAGTTTGCCATAAACAGACTTTGTTGTAAGGCAGCCTATGGAGAGCTAACACAGAGTATTTTGCATTTCCCCCCAGGTACCCCAGGCTGAACTCTGTACAGTTGTCATTGCAGAAGGGAAGATGTGGTATTTTTAACAGGGTTAAGTGTAATTGGTAGACCTTCCTGGTCTGGATTTGTTGGCTGTTAATGTGGGAGCGGTTGGACCTATTAACTGGTGTTATTACTCTACCTTTCAATTGGAGATATTCTGCAATTCTGTGTCAAGAACAAACATACTACCTCCCCTGCTTTCCCCTCAGCTGTCCAAGAGGGGTTGGCAATTGATTCTCTGTTTTTCTGAACTCCTTGCTTGGATAGGTAATCAGGTTGCTGGGGTTTTTTTGTAGTAGAAAAAGGGCCTAAAAATATTTAAGACCACAGAGACACACTGAGGAGGAGATTAAAATATTCCTACTGCATTGTGAGGCTGTGTACTTAGAGCCAGACCTTCATGTGGTAAGTGGCTTTAACCATGAAATAAGCAAGCTGCATTGCACAAAGGTGTAGCAATAAGAGTGCTTTCATTAGGAAGAAAGAGAAATACAAATGTAAGAAAAGAGAACATGTTTCTCAATTAAAAGGACTTAATATTGCACTATGTGTTTTATGTGTAGTACGCTTGGCCAGCAAAATATTGAAGTGCCTGTGTTGTTATAAAGGTATATGATTTTCATGTTTCTGTGATTTCTTCTCTCTATTTCATTGGCTACTTGCCTATCTTTAATTTGGTGTTAAAAATTTTGCCTTATTAATTATTAAGATAGAATTCGGTTCTTCTATTTTAATGAATGTTTCTCAAAACTGCTTGCTTAGTACAATACATCAAAGTAAAAACAATGTTGAGACCAATCCTTGAAATTCACGGAAACACATTGACATTGATTGGGAAAAACACCATAAAAATTAAAACTGGATTTCCAGTCCTCTAGTGAGCTGTGGGATAAGGAATTTCAAAGATTGATGCATCTTTAAACCAAAAGAAAGTGTAGTCCTTGTTGCTGATCTCTAGGATAACCAAGTCACAAATACAGTGAGTTCTGTAATTTATGGTTTAGCTTAGTTGCACCTCTAATTAAAAGCAAACACAAAGTGCATTTTTAAGTTCACTTTGTTTGAATGAGAACAGGCAAAGCCTTTCTGAAATAACTGCTCTTTCTTCACACAAGTTGCAGCTCTGAGAGCTCTGAAAGGACCTGAAATTAGTTGATCGAAAGTGGCTCCCCATAACTAATTCTAGCTGGGAGGCCACTGCCATTTCAGTCTTTTGTATTGTCTTTCTATTTTTAAAAAGATAAGGAGAAATCAGAATGCTAACCAACAGGGGCTGCAAGAAAAAGATATTTAAAAAAATAATAGAAAAGCTAGACAGAGGTTTTAATGTCTCTGTGGCCTCACCAAAGGAACTGACAAACTGTTCTGTTTTAATAATTCTGCATTAGTTTAAGTGTCTGGTTCCAAAAGTAACAAAATGGGTCATCTCGTGGTTTGGAGATCATTGTATACCGTGTCCTAGTCTAAAGACACTCTCTAGTTTTGCAGAAGGGTCTCTTTTTTTATAGGCATTATGAAATAATTTACAGGAGTGATTAGAGAGACTCTTCTTGTGTTCATCATAACAGTATTTCTGAAATAAGTATAGAAAAAAGGTTTTTGATTCCCAAACACTAATTTTTCTTAACATTTCAAAGGTTACTTGCCTGTGAAAAGACTGCACTTGAGTATTCACTACAATTCTCTGAATGCTGCCTCTATCATTCATCTGTGCTTAGTTCTGTCTTGCTACGATGTCTTCTTGCTTATTTTCTGTTTCTGTTATACAAAATGGTCTTTTGGTAATTAGCAGTGCTAAGGTTTTTAATCTGGTGTATACATATATATATGTGTGTGTGTGTGTCTGTATATATATATATATATATCAGAAGACTGTCATCAAACTAAAAAAAAAAAATAAAGCATGCACATCATTATCACTGTGCTGGGAAATTTGTTTTATGAGGCCAATACTTCAACTGAGAGAACAATTTAATTGAATTTTGATGCAGCTAAATAGCACCTTTGTTAAAATCAAAATGACCTTGTGTAAATGTACTTCAGAAATTCACCCAGGTAAAAGAACAGGTACAAGAATTCAGTAACTGCAGTGCATTTTACAAGCTTGTATTTTCATTAAATTGATCACAATTTGGCCCTCTATTTTTTCCATGTATGGGGTGGAGTAGAGTAACAATTTCCATTTTTAAAATGTTCTTGCTTTATAAATTAGTTCCCTTTCTTTCAGCTTTTATACTCCACGCTCCAGATAATAAATGTGCTCACAAAAGACTTGTCTGAAATAATGAAGCTGTTAAAGAACATTGTAATTTTTTACTTTAATAAAATTAATCTGGCCCTGTAAACCATTAGAAGGCAAACTTGCTCTTAGAATGCATCACAGTACCACGTTTGTGACACTGATAGATAACTATTAACTCCTTTTAAGCTTTAAAATGCTTCAGAATGCCAGAGTAAAGAATCTAAAACTGCAGATCTTATTCAAATGAATCAGGATAGAGCAGATGGTTGAAGAAGGCACACAAGCAAGAAGTAAATCTCCTGTTCTCCCTTTCTGATTGCTTTGCCCACAGAGGAATAATGATTCAAAGAAAATCAGTAATCATGGCGGTTGCCATTAGCATATTCCCAATAAGGGAGCTTACACAAAAATTCCCAGAGAAAATGAATGGCTGCTAGTATAGATCAGTGTGCAAATAGTGCATTTCCAGCTGCCTCCCAAAACATAGATTTTTCCAAGACATTTAGAAATGAAGTTTGGAAAACTGAATTAACCGAATTGCGCATTTGCTTAGAGAAGAGATGGGTATTTTATTAACCTAGCAGTAGAGCTGTATTTAACACCCATGTCAGTTGTGATGCTGAGCCGAGTAGTCCCAAAAGTATCCTGTGCCTAAAATGAAGGTATCAGCAACCCTTCAATAAAATACAGGGAGAACCTTTTCCTACTTGGTTGTTCCTGTCTGGAGAGCGTGTGCAAACTGCTGTAAATCCCTTCCCCGACATGTTCTCTGATTGCATTATTGTGAACGCATGTGGTAAGTGTCTGCTTTCTTGTTGCTTCACAGAAGTTATTAAGTTGTTCACAAATCAGTGGCAAAGCAAAACATTTTCTCAAAGTGTTGCGGAAGGAGCACTAACCTAGATAAATGGCTGTTTTCTTGTCTGTCCATAAGCAATGGGAAGCCCATTAGCCAGTGTAAATGAGCATAGCGCTATCGGAACAGTCAAGCTGCTGCCTTTCATTTATACGGAATTAGGATTTTCGCTTGGCATATTTCAAAATGAGAGCAAATTCAAGAATTGCACGCAGGATTGTCACATTCTTCCACTTAACATAGTTAAGAAAGTAATGTAACATTGTGTTATTCTCATTCACTTTAATTTCGTCGTGAGGCAAAGTCTAAATCATCACTGCTCTGGCCTCTGGATTAGGCAGTCAGCTGCCATTGTTGAAACTGGAAAATGCATGTCTAATTTCTTGTGTGCCAGGCTGAATGTATCTCCTATTGGTTCCAAATACAACAACAGACCAACAGTCACTAAAATAAGTGCCATCACCTAGATGGTTGATAAATCTTAGAAAAGCAGCCGTGAGACATGTTATTGACAGGTTTTGTTGCTGAAATAAGAGAGACACTAGGTAAGGGTGACCATGTTCCTTCAGATGCCATCATTGATTGTGCCAGCAGGAGGCAAATGGTTAAAGGATTCAATGGAAACTGTCACAATAGTTTCAATTTTATTATTGAAGCCCAAACTTTCAGTGGCAGTGGACAGATTGCCTTCATTTTTCATCCATGAAACATCTTCAACATTTTCTAAAAAAACAAAAATCTTTTAAACTAGCTCTGCAACCAATAATGCCTTTTATGTATACTAAGATGGTAGAAACCATTAATAAAATGCCTGTCAACAGCACATCTCCCTTTTCTCTTTAGCAAAAAAGGGAGAAATCATTAATTACAGTTTCTGTCACGCACAAAAGACATGGTTTTTTGTTCTGGTCTTTTAGCACTTTAACAGCATGAATTCACCTAGTGGCCACCTATTCTGCAAAATTTGAAAAGGGATGTGTCCTTATCCATCTATGCAAAACCTTCTGAAGACATTGCATGTCTGCCTGGGCAACAAATGCGGTATTTTGGGTTGACACTGAAAAGGAGGATTATGAATATGGATAGGATGCAAATACTCCATCTATCTTAATCAGAATACAGGAATTCAAGCTGTTGTAGAAGGAGGGGGAAGGAAGGGGTAGAAAACCTTAGAAACCTAAGCTGTAGGGGCCTGATTCTGCTCTTACTGGTATCAGCTGGAGTTTTACCACTGAAAGTATTAAGGTCAGGACTGAGCAGTAAATTTACAGGATCTCTTGTAAGGTTGTCATTTTACACACAGCTCTGCCAGACACATCGACTTTGATTGAGATTGCTTGCTCTGCTGAACTCATATCTATTTTAAGTATTTGCTGGAAGGTGCACTTAAAAATTACTACTGGCTTGTTCATTTCTCACATCTGAAAAGTGTGTAATTGTGTATTTTTTTAATATATAAAAAATTAAACAAAAAAATTCACATGTTGCAAATTTTAAAGGAATGCATAGGGAGTTGCAAGCAATAACAGTTTGGGGGGGCAGACAGTTGTTATTTCAATTTATCTAACCAGAATAATGTCAACAAAAAGGTCTCCACTTTCTAGGTTTTTCCCAGCTCACCATTTCCTATCATTTAGTGGATGCCTGTGGTGCATGTAAAAGCAGAATACTAACAAAATAGCTTTTAATTTTTTTTTCAGTTTAATTTATTTCTGTAAACCTTGAGAATTGCGTTTTTGTAGGTTTTGTTTTTGTTCTGTGCTATCTAAATATTTTGTGAAACCCATACAGAGGATTCCTCGCTCTTTTGAAAGAAGTCATCACTGAAATCTGGCAAATCATAAATCAAAATGTTTTCATAGTGAGCATATGAGACTTTTTTCAGCCTTCAGATCTAATGAAAGAGAAAGCAAATACAATACTCTAATTCACGCAGAAGGTAAACATACATCTATTAGAGATTTCTGAAATGTGTCATTTATGTGTTTCAGTTTCAATATGTGTCTCATCAATTGTAAATGAAAGGCCCAGCCTGTCTATTTGGGCCTTTTACAAAAATATCAGTCTGAAAAACCAAAAAATGTCTTAGTAAAATGGAAATTTAAGACCAAGTCCTCAGCTGATATAAAACCAGTCTAGATGAACAGATTTAAGTATGTGTTTTGCATTATAAATGCAGAATATAAATTTAGAAATGGGAACTTCAGTTTCTTAGTGCTCCTAAATTTGGTGTCATTATTTACAATTTCTTGATTAAGAAACATTAAATTTTACATGGTTTTTTTCTATATTGTGACTACAAGTAGACCAATATTTTTTATAGTCCAGTATGTGAATAAAATATGTGCTAGAAAAAAAAAATAGTATCTTTAGCAACTTTAATGCCAAAGTTAAATGGATTCCCAGTAAAAGCCATGAGAAGTTTGTCTTCCATTTCTTCTATGCTTTTGTATTGTGAAGTCAAGACCTTTAATCACCCGTAGGAATGTAAACAAGTAGCTTTAGCTCACGTTTCACATAATCTGTTTCTATGATTATGTGCCAAAATCTGTAAGGACCTACTCCTGCACAGCTGAAGTCAGTAGAAATCTTGCCACACATTTAAAGTCACGAAAATTACAACTCTATCTTTTAATAATCGTCTGACTCTGAAATGTACGGAGTTAGTTCGAAATTTGCCTGAGCTATAGTCCTCTCACATGCATGACTGAATTTGAAATTTGTTTAATACTTTTTTCTTCACAATGTAGAGTCAAATCTGTGACGTTCTTGCTCTGATGTCAATGTGAAAGTTTTGTCAGAGGAGTCATTCATTTGGGGTTAGATGTCTGAGTATGGATGAGCTACATGTAGGTTTTGATCCAGTAAAATACATGATTCGCATCGCTGAGACAAATAATATGAATGCAGCTATTAGTCTGTTGATTCTGAAACACAACAACCAAGCAGTCTGTGAGCTACACACACTATTTTTACCCCAGTGTTTTTAAACCTGTGGTGGGCAGAATATTTTAGTAGTATTGGTTAAAAATGTAGTATCTGAAAAATCTGGAAAGTATTCAGAGTCATTTAATCTTTCACCAAGGTTTAATCAGAATAGTGTTATATCTCTTTTGTGCTTTGTCAAATGCTCACCACAATTTGTCTCCCCCCATGGTGGACTGACAGATTGAGCAAATAAGCAAAGAGCCGGAACATTTGACTGTAATTGCAATGTCAGCACTGTTAAACTATATTTATGAGAAGAAAGTTAGCACTGTGACATTAATAATTTCATCAGTCTTACACGTGTTTGCTTCATAAACAAGCAAAGGGTTTTTTTATGAATTCTCTGTGACCAACACTTTGGTCTTCTGAAATAAGGCTGCAAATTCCAGTTTTGAAAGAAAAGCGGGTACTAAAAATGGTTTGGGTCCATATTACTATGCTTGGGGAATTAAAAAAATCTTTTAAATACCTGCTCTGAGCCAAGCTCTATAAACTGTGGCTTTCCTGTCAATAAGCAAAAAAATAGTGACTAGAAACAAGCAATAGAGTAGGCAGGGCTAGGAAGTGTAGTATTTTGTCTAGCTGTGCTGTAGCTCTAAAATCGCTTTCAAGCAGATACATGCAGTCTTTTAGTTTTTCTTGACTGTTTAAACCACTAGATGCTCACCTGCACTTGCAGTGATTTATTGCACTATACCAAATGTACTGGCTAATAAAGACAGTTTGTTACTCTCTAATTTTGGAGGGACATAACACATAAAACTGCAGCAATATCTTACCTATATATTTCACTCCATAAGGGGAAACATAGGAGAGAACATGACATGTATTAAAGAAGTAAATTACAGTGTTGTGCTCCTTGGTCCAATAAACCACTGTTGGCTGTCAGACCTCAGAGTACTGAGTACTGACGTGTTGTTTTGCACTGCAGCTTAATCAGCTGGGCCTAGACTGCTCCTTGGTGTTCATGTGCCCTAGGCAGTGTAAATGCTGTGATTCACATGCACAATCACATGGGCCTGTGCTGTGCATTTTATGCAGTCGTGAATAAAATTATATGTTAGAATGATTGATCACATACTTCCTAGCTACTTAAATTATGAGAAGGTAGAGTTTAAAGAGATATAAAGTTATTTACAAAATTTTGAAGCTACTTGCATGTGTATTTAAACCATGCTGCTTGTGATTCTAGCACAGGTGAGATTGCAATAGGCTTTCTGGATATGCTTGGGAGTAATGCAGCTGTCCGGGCTCTGGCATTTTTGAGGAAGTAGCCAACATGGTGCAAAAATTAAACAGTAAAGCGATGATGTTAATTTAGTACTCTCGTTGTCTTTTTGATTTGTAAATAGATGTACATGTATACATACACCCAAGAAAACATCAACTACTTACACTTATTGTGCTTCCACAAAGTTGGAAATGTTCTGGACTCCATGAAAGGGAAAGAGACTAGTTCCACATATGTTCTTTTGCTGTGTTCTCCCTTAATCAGTCATCAAAAGTGATTGATAGAAAGAGAATAATTGAAATAAGAAGAGGAATAATATTAGGCATTTATTTCACTAAGATCCACTAATTGCACCTCACCTGAAGTTTCTTGTCTGTGCCTCAGTCAGAGGAACAGGTAGATGATAAAGACTGTGAGGGCAGTAAGTAAGAGACCTGTTTCCATAGGATCCAGCATATTTGCTTTTGGCTTTAGATCTGCCCAGATGGTTTGCAGCTCCTTTAAGAGACTCAGTAGAGTGCTGTGATAAACTGAGCCATCTGGACCCAGCAACCTCCTGAAGTGTCTACAGTGACCAGAGCAGCTAGTGTGGGCTTGTGAGATTGTTGGCAGATCATACACATGGAGAAACTGAGATTTCTACTCTTTAAGCAGTATCAATCACAAAAGAAAAAAAACAAAAACACAAACAAAAAAGGGATACTTTAATTTTAATGAAGCATCTAATAACAGTGGCAATGGGATCTTCCAACAAACAGCCCACAGGAAGCTCATCTCCTACAACCTGAGGACTGTGGGAGTCCTAAGATACCACATAATGACAACATGAACCTCCTTACCTCCTTGCCAGCTATCACATCCAGAGATTGGTTTGATTTTTTCCATGAGTTTTTTAAGCCCTGGGCTGCTATAATATCTCTTCCCCAAATGTAAGTCTCATACATGTCCGGCAATCTGACTGTGGAAAGGAAGAGTAATAAAAAGCTATGGAAATTTCCTTTGCAAATGTTTTCTAGGTAATTACTATTCTCTGTATGTCTGGAAAGGCCAGGTACAGAATGCCTCATTGATGCTGACAGGGTAAGAATAAGTAATGTTATGCACATGTGTATCTTTTATATCTATGTGAAACCTGGAATAGAAATTTCAGCACTAGACAGATTGAAAAAAAAAACAAACAACATCCTCTATAAACTGAAGAAAAAAATCTCACAAAAATGTCATGAAATATTATCCAGATCACCTGCACAATTGTCAGATTATAAAAACAGGCACGCATGATGTAGCATAATTCATAGGATGGGCAAATCACAATACACTTACACCAAGGGCAGGATGTCTTGCTGGGTAAAACATCTTGCCTTTGAGGTCTCTGGAACATCATCACCTCTTCTTTTAAGTGAAGACAGTTGAGCTGTCTGAAATTTGACCACATCACAAAACTAGGAAGGCTTTGCAGTGTTTGGTGCAATTGATGTGTTCAGGTGAGGTCAGAACTGAGTAAGCATGAAGAATGAGTCGTTTGTCACCAAGAAGAGATTCCAGTGGGAAAGCAGAAATTTATTCAGTGGGATAGTAATGTGGAATTCACATTACAGCTGCCAGCTTTGTACATGTCCTGTAAATACTTTGAAAGCTGCTTTCTGTGTATAAGCTTCACAATCCTCAGGCTTACTCTGTCTTTTCAAAGGAAGATAGGTTAGAGGCCAGTTGGTTGGAAGACTTGTAAAACTTTTACTTTTGTAGATAAGTATCTCTCCAGCCAAGCAGTGAGTTCACTGCCAGAGCAGTACAGGGAAGCTCTTAGTGAGATAGTCTTCATTTCAACTGGCATATAGAAAATAGGATTGCCTCATTTATTTCCTATGTTTGTTACTGGCATAACCTCTGCAAGGTGAAATATAAAACTGAATTAGTTTGCAATTAGTTTCAGATCCTGATGTGAGTAACTTGAGTCTCTTGAACATACTAAAATATAACGATTGTGCTCAGTAAACTTAACATGGGTTTGTTATTTATTCAATCCAGTTGGACCAATATATATGTGTACAGTATGCTTATTGTAGCTGTAGTGTGAAGTTATTGTCCATCTACAGTTTCTGCAATAGTAGTGGTAAAATGCCTCTTTTTCTCCTCTCTGCCTTAATGGAATAATTATTATCCACGCTACATTTTGGTTATGATATTTAGCAGATCAGTTCTGACATTTCCACATCTTAATCTTTCTAAACAGCTGAACACATGAGAAATGGGTGTTCATAAGAGGAAACAAGGACCCCCCCAGTGCATTTCTTTCACTGTCCTGTTGCCATTGTGCAATTTCATTGACCTCCTGCCCTTTTCAGATAACTGCTTTGTAACAGATACAGAATAAAGAGCTTTTTGACAGATGAGTTTATATTAATTTACTGTAAATCTGTCTGCTTGCACTGTAGTAAAAGACAGGTAGCCAGTAGGACTTAAACAGTGATGTTTGGTGCTGGTTTCCTACCCTCCCTACCTCCCTTCCCTAGCTGAGCCTATTTCCAGATCCTATGGAGGACCATTCAAGCAAGAAAGTCCTTTTTAGCTGTCATTCATGGAAAGAGTATTAGACTGCGTATAGTTGGGCTGGCACACTCTCTGGCTGAGCCTCACTGATCAGATGAATTGTTTGAGCCAGCTATTTCTTACATGCAAACAGAAAGAACTTGTTCAGACAGCACAGTCACCCTAGAATGGCATGCAGTGATTTAGCAAAGTGCATGCATAGGATGGCCTTTTTAATCCTTGTTAGACCCTTTCTACAACACAGCACATTCAGGAATGATGAGAAATGGCTCTCAGTTGTTCACAGCCTGAATTAAAAACCAGAATTTTATAGTTTGTTGGGGTTGCTGTAAGTGTGTTTATATTTTGTTTATGTTAATGCCCCAATTGAAATAAATAGTTTCTTTTAACCTTTCCTTAAGATGAACAACAATCCCATGTGATACGCTCAGATTAATGCTTCCTGCCTTTTTTAGAATGAGCACAAAGTAGTGACTAATGACTTAACAGTAAAATTAATCTTATGTGCTCTGGCAGTATTATCTTTGTTTGGGAAATTAATATTAATGTGAAGACAAAATACACAATGATAATTGTATTTAGGAGCACCTATCTGTCAGTTGGAAACAGAGGAAAGTGTATTTCACACATAAGTGGAGTAAGAAAAAGTTCATTGGAAAACTTTTTAGAAATGGGGAGACTAACTAATGTTATAAACATATTTGTCCATGCTCCTCATTGCTGGTATTTCTCATTAATATATATTGTGTTAATTTTCTCTTGAAAGAACCACAAAAAGAAACACTAGGATATTTTTAAGAATATAAATCTGGTGTGGTCAAGCATTTTTGATCTTATGTATTTTAAAAAAATACAGTAGCAGCAGAATTGTCATGATTGCTTGTGGGTTTTAGTGACTCTGAAAATGAGAATTGCCAATAATCCCAATAGAGCAGGGTGGAATTTTGTTTTTCAATTCTCTTATTGTCAAGGTGCTAAAAGATTGAAAAAAGTATTTTCTTTTTAATACATTAGAAATATTTAGCTTCACAATTGTTTTTGTGTCTTTGTTCATAGTTGGTGAGTTTATTCAGGACACTTACAAAACAGTTAGTTGTGAGGATGAAACATTTTTTTTTTATTCTTTGCCAAAATAAAGCAGGAAAACTTCCAAAGTAAGTAATAATAAAATTTATTTTTAAATCAAATGTAAAAATACAGAATAGCAAACTTAACCAGCTGCATTCAAGTGCTTAGAACCTTTTCCAGCAAAATGTGTAGGGTTACATTTTGATATTTGATTCAAACCCCATACCTTTTATGGAAAGTGAGGCACTGAAAACCATTATTAATTAATATCATGTCCAGCTCAAACTTATGTTCAATATTTTATTTTAATGACAAACATTGCTGTTCCAATATTTTGAACATGAAATCAATCCTTCAAACAAATTACAGTAGCCAATCTCAGCAGTGCTGGTTCTGTGGGAATGTTAATCTTTTGTTGAGTAAAGGAAATGAATTTATTTCGAGACTGTGTGAAAAAAATCCCAAAAAACAGTTGGAGCATAAAAAGTGAGAGAAAGCTAGAGAAAGTGAAATAAAAGAACGGAGTGTCAGATCATTTATTAAAATAATAAGCAAACTTTGCTGCTGGTTTCTTCATAGTTACTGAAATTTAAAAAAAAAAATTACTCCTTATATCTGCCACAACCTTACATTTTAAGAAGTTTTGGGTCCAGCACTGCCAGAAATTAAGAAGAATCATGAAGATAATTTTTATGTTCCTCAAATCAGTTTTTAATTTCATCATACTCTTCACATGCTTTTTTTTTTTTTTTTCCTCTGTCACAGTACCTACAAATGTCAGAAGCCAATAACACATAAAATCTGATTCATGTCATTGCTACCTGGCGTGCTTTTGAAGAACTATTAATTTGGAACTAATTTTTGGTATTAAATGTTTAGGGTAAGGGCCATATCATCAGTGGGTGTTAATTACCATAGATTTATCAAATTAAAATGGAGCAGATCCCGGTTCTCATAGATGAGAACCTGAGTGGAAATGTCAGTGTCTGCTGGCCCATCCTTTGGCTGAGGACCCCAGCTGTCTGTGCAGTGATGAGCATGACGGTGCTCAGGTGTAGTCCTTATTGACTGGAAATTTGTACTGAGTCAAAAGAAAAAGGAAATTATTGTAATTTACTCCAGTACAGCTGTATAGAATATCTTGTTATACTCCTCTCTTCATTCTTGCCATTCCTTTGTATATACCTGCCCATTCTAATGCTTCTGGCAGTACCACATCACTTTACCAGTAGTCAGTGCATCTTTGGACATCTGCAGGAAGGATCATAGCAGTAGCTCTGACCTGAGGCCCCAAAATCCCAGACAGTGGCTGGAGGACACACAGGGATTGATTCCACCCTGCATGCTACCACTGAGCCCAGTGAGTCAGACTGATGCTTAAAGAGCTGTAAGATTCAATTGGGGCACTTGGTAGTTCCTTAGGAAGTAAGGTGAGCAGCAAATATATGTTTTTCCCAGGTAAATACCTGGGGAAACTTCCAGTGTGTGTGCTGCATATCTTTCTGTGCAAGAGAATTTTCTTCACATACGCATTCTTTAACTGAAAGCGAATTGTCACCTACCATGGTGTGCTACTTGTTTAGTTCTCTGCTACGGTTTGGAGTGCAATGTTCTACATCAATTAAAAACAGATGAGAGAACAGTTTAACTGAAGACTTTGTTTCCTTGTAATCAACTGCAAAACAGACCAAGGTCATGTAACAGATTTCTTCTTCACTCAGCAGAGAAGGCTGTGTGAATGCAAATTGCTTTATTGGTGGAGGGAATTAAAATTATAAAAAGCTAGGTTTAAAGAAGTGCAAAATCAGGACTGTGTCGGAACAGGGACAATATAATTGTGGTATGGATTCCCATATGGGACTAAATTATCTAGATTTTACTAATGTCAGCAGTTCTATGTGACTGCTGGAATGCAGCCAATGTGCCACATTTGCTTCATTTTTTTAAGATGGTTCTGATTCTACACAACTTTAAATATGCAGAACGCTAAATTTGCTCTAGGTGTCATAGTGGCACTTCTGTGCTGCATAATTTTGCATGTTAATTTTACTTAAGAGAAACATAAAAGTAGCCTAGAATGTATCCTAATCCAAAGTAAAGTTACTGTGATTTTGGTCCAGCTTATGATCTCTTCAGAAAAAGACTGTTCAGTTCTACAGGCACATATCAAGGTTGTGTCCCTTTACAGAGCATTCCATTCAGTAACACTATTTTGTAGCAACTCAATAAAGCTGATAGTTTTTCTGGGTAATTACCCACAGCCCCCTGCAGGACAAATTAGCATTCATGACCTGAATAATGCTTACTAGAAAGAGTTCAATGGAATTTACTTAATCAGAATCATTGCTTTCTCATGGCTACACTATTTTTAACCTAGTCCCTATTGTCTGCTAATAGCAAAAATCCTGTCAGTGCCTGGTCCAACTTGGCACAGGGTGTATAAAGAGAGAAAGATTATCCTCCTCAAAGGTACACAGTGTATTTTTAAAGCTTATGGACTGTATTCTGCAGTCTTTACTCAGACCTTGCTTAGGTAAAAGTGCATTGAAGTCAGTGGGAGATTTTCCAGATGACAGAGTGTTGAATCAGACATTACGAAAAGAAGTGTGTATAAAAGAAGTTTGCAAGGCAGTCCATGGTCTATAATTTCTGGTAACCATCAAAAGCTGATAAAAAGGACTTTCAAAGGTGAATTTTCTTTTCTGGGTTTGTGAGGGAAGGAAAAGTTCCTGCCTGTTTCAAGACATTTTGTAGGGTTGTTTTTGTTTGGGGTTTGTTTTACGGTTTGTTTTGTTTGGTTGTTTTTTGGTTGGTTTTTTTTTTTTTTTGGGTGGGGAGTTCTTTTTAATTACCACTGATATTTTCCAAATTATATAAAATAAAAAAAGCTATTCCTTTGATGGTTTTGACAATTTGTGTTTTGCCTTCCACTCTCTAAGACTGTGTAACATGTCAAGGTTAGTGCAATGCAAGTGAACCCTTCAGAGGCTTAAAGAGATGCTCACTAGAGCAGACCAGGAGGATTGGAGAGAATTTCTGAAATACTGCAGAGATTAGCTGTGTGCATGCACACACAGACACTCACAGCCACAGCCACCAACAAAACCAGAAAAACAGAAAGCAGGAAGGTTATGTGAAGTTGAGCTACTGTTTCCCATGAAATAGTTAATGCTTTAGCTGTGTTTTCCTTGTGCAGGGTGTATCAATCACAGTAATAGGAAATGGGAGTTGAACCCAATTTGAACAGAACTCAAGGGTTTTGGCAGTGTTGTCTGACCAGTAGCTTCAAACTACAGACAAATGACTTTCAGTTCCTGGCCAAAGGTACAATATTAAAGAAATCATGTGCTTAATTATAGTTCTCTGGTATATATAAAGGGCCCTGTTCGCTTTTAAGCAAAGGTCATTTGCAGTGTGTGTTTGTGCAGTAAGATGTAGCTAAAAGCAAATTTTAATGACTGATTTAATGGCCCTTGGTTGTAGACAGTAGGGATGCTGGAAATACAGAAAACCTTGAAGAGCTGTTGGGGGCAATCATCTTAGTGAAAGAGAATATGTGAATGAGTACCAATATATAACACACAAATAGCGTTCAATACACCAAAAAACTATTTTTTGGTGTCTCTCTCCAGGTCAGCCTACAGGAGTCAGAATAATCCGAGGTGAGATTAAGCAAGAAATGGGACAGGCTGAATAAAACAACATTAAGTGTTGAGTAAAGAGAGACTCATCAAGGCCAAATTTATCCTCAGCTGTGTGTTAGCATAATCCAGTTCAGGATGATCCTGACTGACTTGTTTTTGTAATTGTCAGGAGGCATTAGGTAGTGCTACTCTGTGAGGAATGGAGCAATAGCATTGAAGCCAGTGGTACATTTCATTGTTCATAGGTGCAAAAAAGGGGAGTTGTCCTTTAGGTTATCATTTCTTTTACTTTAGCAGCACAGACTATGCCAGGATGTTTCAGGCAGAACATTCCTCTCTGCCATCACTGAAGAAATACAGACTGCTCAAGGAAAGCAGCAACAATTGCTTCCTCAGGGAGAGTGAGTACTCCAGTTTCAAATGCATTAGATGAAATAACAGGTTAATTTATTTTAAATGAGCATCATACTGTTTATTTGAAGAGGAGATGTAATTGCAATGGAAGCCTTAACACTAGCAGAATTTATCAAGTCTTAGTCACTGAGGTGGAGTTTGTATTGTCTGTTTGGCTTTGGTTGGACTGACTCATTCCAAAGCAGACTGTGAAGCCTTCCTCTTGGGTATCACCCTGTCCCACACCCATCAATAATTTCAAACTTCTTTTCTGGACCTTCACATCCATCCTTGAATTAAAACCTTTTCAGAAGAAGACTAAAACCAGGTTCCAAAATTCTGAATTGTCAAGTTCAGGTTATACTTTTAAAATTCCTTTAGTAGATTCATTTAAATTTGAGACTAAATAGGATTTTCCCCAGGTTTAAATCCAGATGCAGATTTGAAAGACTGTCACTCTTTAGGAAGTCTGAACTTTGCATTTCTTTAAAAGTGACTCATCAAAAAGCTGGACAAGGCAAGTAGACAAAAAAGAATTGGGTAAGAGAGCTTCAAAAAATTAATTTTTCTGTTTCACAGCGGCAATTCCTAACACTTTGCTTTCATTTCTGCTTTTTACAAATGTTGTTGAATCAATTGTTCTCATTCCACCATGATATTGACAAAAAAAAGTTAACTACAATGCATTTGACATTATTTGTTTTCTAGTTCATATTTTTCCAGTTCACATGGTTAAGAGAAAACTTTAAACAATTTTAAAATAAATGTTAAAAAGTAAAACAGAGCCAGAAAACAGCAAGGCCCCAGAACCTCATTTTTTCTTTAATATCAATGTAAGAAGAGGTCTCACATGCAAAACATCAGAGTTAAGCTCAAATTCACTTATAAAAATAATGAACTTGATCAACCACTCCCATCAGAGTTATTTTCTAAAGACAGTACATCAGACCTGTAGACAGATAGGTGAAGAAACAAGTAAAGAAACTTCAGTCATTTCAAATACTCTATTTATTGCCCAAGGATCCAAGGAAGGGGCTATTGATAGTGTTTAATATAAAACAATTATAACCCATCCAAAGATGCAGGTGTGGAATGCAGATTGCTTTGAGCAGTATTCAGCAGTATCTGTCTGTCTGGGATCATAGTTCTTTGCCCAAGAACTGTTTATTCATTCTGATGCAACACCAATTAGAAGTCATCCACACAGAAACTCTGATCGCCTTGAGAACAATTAAACTTGCAGTAGCACTGATAACCAACAGTAACTGTGAATATTTCCTTGATGAGATTCATAAGCCCATTTTGCCTGGACGCACTGATCTCCGGAATTAAATTCTGAGAGCTCCTTGCCACTTCTGAGTTTGTAGATTATCAGACTACCTATCTTGGACTTGAACTGAGGCAGCAGTACTCTTATCTAGTCAATGTAAGATCACAATTCTCAACTGTAGTCATGTACAAAGTATAGACTTAAAGGAAGCATTTTAACCACCTCAAAAAAGTTTACAATTCCAAGGGGTGAGGAACAAGGAGATGTCAAAAACACATCACTTAAACTGGTAAACTGCTGCAGTAGTTTGCAAGCACATGAAAATTAAATTCCTCCTCTCCAGCATGTGCCGACCCTGCTTACATTCAGTGTCCTAAGTGGAGATAAGGGACCAGTTTTGCTTTGCTCATGCAGGAACAGGAACAGCAGGAGCACTGTGCTGGCTTCTTAGGCAGCTGTAGTCTGGGAACCGAGATAAAGTTGTGTGATTAGAAGTGAATAACTGAGAGATTGACATGACTTTAGTCTGTCTTGGACTGTGAGGTGTTATGGCATCTGACGAGACTGAAGAAAAAAATTCCCTTGGAAAGACACTGTCGTGTTTGCTCTGTATTTCAGTAGAAGACAAGTTGCCAAAATGCTGCCATTCAAAATGGCCAAGATGAGAAATAGTCCAAAAGATGATGTAATGTGATACTTGATGGTGAGCAGAGCTATTTGTCACAACCTAGAGTCATGCTGCTCATTTATTAATTTATATAAACGGAGTGGGAAATTGTACAAGGCATATCAAGGGAGAATCAGGCCCTTGGAGCCTTAAAGATCTATTTTGGTGAAAAAGACTCTCTGGAAGTTGTTTAATTGGCATTTCCAGATACTAAATATATATGCTTTTTCAAGAGGGAACTAACATCCATGTTTATGACTTGTTAAGAAAAGAATATTAAATATCATTACTCAAATCTTCAGTTTTTCTTGAACAATAAGCAAATATTCTGTTGTAATGTGAGAGAAACTGCTTAATATTTTACCTCCTAAACCAGTAGGACACTTAAAAATAAATATTCAGTAGCTCTCTAAAGAGATTGTTAAACTCTTTTCCCTGGTAAGAACTGGTGTTCTGACGCTGATGTTCTTTATAAAATATTCCCTGAACCTTCAACAATTCTATGCATTGCACAGTGGTAGAACATAGTCGTAATAGATGAAATAGTTTGATTTAGACTTTTATTACTGCTGTGTCAAGGTGTGAACTCCTGCCTCCAATTAGCCATGATGCCAGTTTCTTTAGTTCCTACTGGATATTTCTGCAAATGGGAATTTTCATGCCCTTCACCACACTACTGCTTATGCTTCAGAGGACATCCAGTTAACATCCCAAACATATTTCACCAGCCTTTTTTAGCTCTCTTTCAACATCTTTTGCTATGATATTACAAAAATACGTGACAATGGTGAGGTCACTGGATTTGTATTGCAGTTGTGCTCACCACTGTGATTGCACACATGCATTTCTTGCCTCTTCTCCAGATCATCACTGATATGGGGAAGGATGGTCACAGCCTTGTCCAGGGCCAAAGGATCTGATAGAGTGATGATGATGGGTGGAGGACTGCGCAAAAAATCTTGTGTTTGCATTGATAGGTGATTTGTGTAACGCATCTTTTCCAAAGTGGATTTACTTGGTGTGATACTTGAAAAGCTTGTTCCAGTCCGTAGTAAACTTTATCAGTGTAAGCACTGTTGAGATTTACTTTTTTTTTGCTAAAAGTCTAAAGATGTTTGAGTGGCTTTTAACAGACATGAATGCTTTAGATTTGCAGTTAGAGTGACATAACATTATCTTTCAGAAGGCAAAAATAGCAAGTCAAGCCGAATAGTAGGTCTTCTATAATATTTGAGTGGGAGCTTTTTTATCAATAATGTAGCCTTGCCAAAACCAGAAGTATACTGGAGACCATGACCTTTGGAAAATAATGTTTAGTGACATTAATCTACATCCAATAGATGGGTTTGTATCATCACTTTGGTTTATATCTGCATTATGTAGCACATAGGCTGTCACCTGCATTTATATAACATGAGACTGATTATTCCTTATCATGCACAAAATGCAGACCTCAGGGAAGAGTTCATTTTGGCCCATTTCCAGGGGTATGTGTAACATGTTATGAGCAGAATACTGCTTTTAAGGCTATCGAGTGCAATTTGCACTCTTTTTCTCTTCAGTATGTCTTACGCTTGACAAGATAATTGCCCCCCATAACACACACACATCCTAAAACACATTCATTACAAAGCCATTGTATTGACATATAGATACAGATATCAGTGAAGGAATGTACTTGATATTCTTTATATAGTATGATATGTCTGGAGTATATCTTCATAAGTAAAAGAGAAGTTAGCAATTGTAATAAGGTGAAAATGAAGAAACTAAGTTGAGAACCTTGCATGTGTAAGTTTTCCACTTGTCAGAAAAACAGAATGCTCTATTTCACATAAATAACTTGTAAAGAGATGATGGTGATCAGAGTTTATTTTTTACTGCAGAGTTCCTTTAAAGTTTGTGAATCTCCTAAATCTTTTTGTTGTGAATATTCCAGATGTTTTTTATTGTATATATTGCCTAAGTATGTATACATACGTATACATGCTTTGAGTGTGTAGCTTTATGGAACTTATGTACTGGAATATTTTTTTCTGAAGAGTTCATTGTTTATTATTATTTTAATTCTATGCATTAGATATATAGAGAATTTGAAATAAAATATAGAATGTACTATGTCTTTGAATATTTGTAAGTTACGCAAGATATATTCATCATCATTACCAAGCCTGACTCTGAAACAATTTAGAAAATATGCAAAAAATAATTTTAAACCAATTTTGTTACTTTGTTTCACATACATTCCTAGGGAGACTAAATCTGCACTAGCATTATGGTATTATAAAATATTTTGTGTATTTAATATTTTGCTTTTACAGTTTTGATGACTTCTTATCTTTGGCAGAGATTGTAGGCCGTACCTTTAGGACTGACTAGAAAGAAAAAAAAAAAAGAAAGGGCTAGATGTCTTATATTGGACCTTCCCATCCTTTATTCTGAAAATTCTATGGAAGTCTTCATTTTCAAAGCATCTAACAGAATTTGCTGGTTCCTTGATATGGTTGTAAATAATTTCAACGTTGTTAAACTGTGGTGGTCAGCTGTATGGTGTGGTACTTCCTGTCTGTTGCTTAAGCGATAGTTTTTATTGAGTTACATAATCAAAGAAGATCCCATTACAGCAACATCTAGATCTCACATTCCAGTTTGATGAGAGCAGTATATATGGCAAATAACAGGGAAATCTGGTCATGCAGAAAGCAATCATTCCTCTTAACCTCTGTGGTGAATCGTGTTAGGTAAGCTGTGACCTGCTCTTCCTTTGGAAAGCAGTTTGCTTATATCCATTCATGTGAGTAAAAGTATATCCTGTGGGAAATATTATTTTACCTTATCTCCACTAAAGGAGGTTCAAGTAATGTGAAATAAACATACATCAAACAGAATTCTGTGTGGTAGAATTACCAAAACTCATATTGTGTACTTTGGAATGCAGATGGAAAGAAACCTTTCTTCACAAAGGTCTTTGTTTGCATGTGAGATGCACAGTGTTCCTCTCCTTGGCAGCTATAGGAATTATACTTTTGCTCAGTGGCCTTGATTTGTAGCTGCAGCTAAAAGCAGCTCTGTTTAGTGAAGGTCACTTTTGTTCTCTCCTAAACCTAATACAACATGTATGAAATCAGTGGCCCAACATACTCAACAAAATTTTTTTTATAGTGAGGAGTTCCCAGCCAAGCAACATTTTTTCAAGCCTTGCGTTTGCAACACCAGCTGTAACAGCAATGAGCAAGTGTGTTCAGGCACCACTCTGCTTGCTTGGTGCTACTGAGTGACAAGACCATGGTGAACCAGAGAGGGTTTCAAGGTTGCATTGCATCAGTCCAGACAAAAAAAGTCTGGCTCAGCACAAAGTAAAAGTGAAAGATTGACATTCTGGTGCAGTGATTCAGTGCTCTGTTCTGTTCATTTAAGTCCATATATAAAATAAAGACCAATGGAAACTTGCAGGGGAATAGACTTTGTTTCGTACATTAATGGTGAAGTCTATCTTTAAAGTGACAGCTTTATAAAGACAAAGAGTATTTAAACATTTTTGGTTTCAACATTGGTATCTTTAAATAGCTGTTTCATTTGACCAATACCCCAAAGCAAGATAGAGGGTTTTTTTGACTGTTTATGTGGATGTAGGTTCTGCTTTACTTCCTACACGTGCAATCAGGGGTATTTTCCGACGCACCCTCTTTCTGCTGGGACTGCAGTTCATTTTCAGAGAGGTTGTGTGTTTTCTTCAAATTTGAAATTTACTCACTCTAGCCATTAGTACTTTTCAGTCAGTCATTCATGTTTCTTTCCTACCCCCGACCCCACAAAAAATTTGGTGTGTTAAAATCTGATTTTAAATGATATTATTTACAGAAATGTAAATCTATGATAACTTCAGTGAAGTTGGGTTTGCATGAAAATAACCGAGAGTTTACACACTCAAATAAGTGGCATATGGAGTTTTACATCCACAGACTATCAATGTGTATTAACCACTTGTGTATTGTCTACTTGTGTGCATTTAAATTGTTACATTCAGTTTAGCTTAGCCTGGAAAGGATAAATTCCCAGAGCACTTTCGTAGTGAAATTTGGGGCAAGTAAGGAACATTGACTAGGTTTTTGTTTTGCTAGCTAGAGTATCTTTCAGTTATAGCAAAAAATTTGTTACTGATGTATCCTGACAGCAAAGATGTGGGAATATACGAGTAGTTCAGCAATATGCTTTCCATTTGTGTGTTCAGTAGGGTTTGTTTCTTTTTTTTTTGTGGGCCCAAATGTAAAAACTGGACAGTAACATTACAAAGGCAGTGTTAAAATAAAATTGCATGTGCAAATTGCAGTAATTATACATTAAAATTGAGCTATGCTATAAATTTCTTTTTATACATGAATATGCATACATGAAGTTTAGAAAAATCAGTCCAGAAAACTTAAAGTCCAAATGAAGCACATGGATCAGTAAGTAAACAGACTGAAAATTCTGTTGGATATGATGTCACCCATTTGCTGTAGGTCAGAAATAACTTCATACTGTTAATTATAGGTATTTATCATAGTTCATATGATTTTGTGGGGCCTTGTCAGTGATCAAAGGCGGTTCTTTGGACACCTGTCATCAAGTGAGTTAGTAATTGTAGAATAGCTTATTTACTGAATCTAATATGCCATTAAATAGACTTATTTTCCCCTTTCAGCAGTTAATGTTGTTGATAAAAGGACAGTTCTGTTTTAGTAAAGTTGATTTGTTGCAGTCAGGTACAATAATTATATTCTCTTATACATACTGTATGTTTGCTCATTAACACATAAAAGTTGTTATATTACAGCAATTTTAAAAGTCTTCACAGGTAAAAGGCATGGAGATGAGAATTAAAGTGAAATGTCCTGTGGAAACTTAGTTTAAAATAGAATAACAAATATCACAAAAAAAAAAAAAAAAAAAAAAGTACAACCAGAAAAATCCCTGAA